>JAGDQP010019531.1:0-34725 GCA_022664845.1 Lepisma saccharinum
TCATTATAAAGACAGGTTTGATGAAACAGTCGGTCCAAAACTTAGTTGTGGGGCTTAAAAAGCATTCCTCCTTCAATTTAGCCATCATTTTGTCCACACTAGTACCGTCACTGTCATTTAGAATAGGTCGTAGCATTTCTTCTGCCGATAATTTTAGTGCACGCATGTTTTTTAGGGAACTTCTTTCCTGATAGCATTTTCAACACACCAGCAAATGCTGATTCCATTATCTCCACAATCCCACTTCCTGCCATCAGTGAACCTACACATCCTATGAAAGACATAAGTGTATGCATCCCACCAAGGCGAGGAACAAATTTAGAAAGCTGCTTTGAACACTAGTGACATTCCATATATCTACCACTATTTTATAGATTGCCTGATCTGCTGTGAACACGGCAAATGGCTGCCCACAATCTGTTGTTAATCTTTGACTTCCAACATAGAGGTTATCATGATCTGTTGGAGGTACATCAGTTAATGGCAGATACATAAGTTGTGTTTCATTGACATGTTTACTTTTTGATTCTCGTGCGATTTTAGTGTTGAAACTGTGATATTCTCGCCAACTGCTTTAAAAAAGGTTGTATTTTATCTGTACTGTTGACACTTCTGTTTTCTTGCAAATATTAAGAGCTCTTTCAAAGATCGAATGCCACTTGTAGAAGCTATTGGAGGTATAGGAACAACTGTAACATCAGGCTGTAAAGGAAGAGCTACTTCATTTTTAGATAATCTTGGTACAGAAAGTAAACCACAATTTTCGTCTATGATTCCTTTGCCAGGATATTTAGTAAAAAACAATCCCACAGCATGAGTTTGGTACAGTCCATTTTCAGACCAAATGGTTGCGTCAAAGTTGTCAGCGACACGTTGGAGTAAGCCATCTCCATTCGAAATTCTCCTTAATTAATAGCTGCTACTGCATGCCTTAGCTACTGGTGCTCGGAAACGCTTGAATTCATCATAAGTACTTTGAAATGGTTTAGCTTTTCGATGACTGACTTTGTCTTTACCAAGTTTAAAAAACAACAACTTGGAGTTGAACAGGAGTTTTTTCATACAACTCACAATTATGCTACCGGCCGTTAATGCTGCAAGGTGTGGGATATTTAGTTAACTGAGAAGTTGTAACAATGTTCGGCAGCACTCTCGGTCAACTTAATCGTCGCTGACCCGCAAACGACAGTTTGATTTGTCTGCAGTGAGAGTTTCTTTTCGAATAACTGATGCAAGAGGTTTTACATGCTCAGATAAAACGTCTTCATTGTTTTATGTCAAGAGATCAGTGTAAAGGTGCAGTGTTTTCTAAACATAATAAGGCTTGCTACTCCTGGAGAAAAAAAGTACCAATAGTTTATTTCCAAAACATTCTTCGAGTTTCTGCACCAAAGGTCTTCTTGATAAAAGTGCCTCCAAAACCTAAGTATGAAGAGTGCAGTTGGACAATGTTCCACGTTTGAGTGTCATTTTCAAGCATTTCTTGGATTACTTCAGAAAAAGCAAAATCATCTTGAGGGAAGTAATCAGAAACAAATTTATTTTTTGAGGCTGTAATATTTCGGTGCATGATAAATGTTTTCTGACATTTGTAGTACTACCTGGTGTCCGCAGCACGTAAATTCGTGTGTACTTTTGAAATTCTCCACTGACTTCTTCTGTTCATTTATCTCTTCTATTATTGCACACGTCCAAAACTATTTTTTTAGTCAATGGTCCTGACTAGTAAGTAAGGGTTGCAACGGCTAGGATTTTCTGGATCTCGATCAACACATTGATCACCGCAACAAAATGCAATCACTCCTAAAACCGAATTCCTTAGGTTTTGAACGAATTTATTTTTTTAGTTTGTTCATGTATACCAACTTCCTTGGAGCACTCCTTCTGAGCGTACGATTTATATGCGTTTTAGAGGTGTTGGTTGAAGCGCATGGCTGGTGGCTATACAGCAACAAATTTGGATCATCGGAGAAACGTTGTTCCAGGTGCACAAAGCTGTTTTCGTGGCGCAATTTACTTGCAGATATAATTAACTCAGTGCGTTTTGCTGGTAACTTACCCAACTTGTCCTAACGACCACACTTGAAAATCCACCCTTGTACATTTTAATTTGCCATTTTGACTTGATTCATTTATAACCTGCAACAAACGAAAAAATAACACTCATCTTAAGTTAAATATAACATTATATTCATATTTCTTGTCTCAAAAGACATTTAAAACGATGTCTCAAATGCCACTATTACGACAATCCAAAGTGGATATTTTTGAGGTGGCGATCTTGGACGCCATCTTGATTTACTGAAAACGCTCAAGTTTTACAGACTGGCATCAATCGGTTCTAAAATCTACGCTATTTACTTTGTCAGAGACCATGAAAACATTTTATCCATACCCCAAAACAATCTTTTCGACTTAGAACCCAGACTTTTTTTTAATAGGTAATATACAAAACGTAGCTGCCCATATTAACTACAAGGTCCCGAAATAGGGGCTGGAATATTGGCCAAAGAGTACAAAAAGTGTATTTTTTACGATTCAATTAACAGAAGTAATTTCTGCTTCACTTTCGTCTTGGAATGAAACATTGGTGAGTTCAAGTGTCACTTCTCATACCCCAGCACTTCTCGCCAGGGATGTATTTGGGGGATCCGGAGCTCCCGAAATTCATTTTTTCAATAGGCAAAATTACATGGATTTTACAAAAATAAAAATCTTAATTTCGAGGGCTCCTAAATACGTCCCTGGTGAGAAGTGCTGCGGTGTGGGAGGTGACGCTATAGCTCGGCAGTGTTTTATTCCAGGACGAAAGTGAAGCAGAAGGTTTCAATATGATCTCATTGACCGTCTCTTTGTGTAAGATCCACAGGGCATGTCATGGACCGTATAAGTGAATAGTATTCCATACTAGGGGATACATGGGACTTATAAAACAAGCTAAGTGCAGACTGATTGCCTATCTCTGTGAAGCGATAGAGCAATCTTAGTTTCCTCATAGCAACTCGAGTAATTTAAGTAATATGGTCAGGTGTGTCAATGAGTGATGAATTCTGTATATTTTCAGGAAAATGGAAAAAGCTGCAAATTTCTGAGGATTAGCGTTTTAAGTTCTAGGTATCGCACTAGGTAACGAATTTAGACACATTATTTTGAAGGCTTAAGACATCACGGAGAGCGATGATTTGTCTGTAAAGTTCACAGTCATCGGCGAATAAGGGAATAGTACTTTTCTGTAAAAAGAGTACACAGGTCATCGATATATAGTAAAAATAATAGTAGTTCTAGAACCCTCGCTTGGAGAACTCTAGAGAGAACGGGAATGAGGTTCGAGGAAGATCCAGAGACTTATTAAACATTATTACCTACGATTGTAGGTATTACTCTAACAGTTAAAGTAGTTTTCCAATAATATTAAATCTAGTTGATAATTAAGAGATGAGATACACAGTAAAAATAGCTGTGTTAATTCAACATTGGGGTTCAGCAACATATTTTTTTATCCTCTGTACTGTTTGAATCTAGTGCAGTCGTTTCATTAAAATATTGTTCAAAAAATATCGTTTGAATCGAGTGTCATTTGTGTTTGTCCATTTAGCCAATTCGGTAAAACGCTCAACCGCTATCTGAGCAGCCCATGTTCAAATCTCGCAGCAGTCGTAACATTTTTTTTTCCTAGTAGCGAAATCAACGTCGTGTGTTGTATTGATTTAACACAAAAAGTGGTAGTCACGCTGGGACGGCGAATTGTGTTGAATTAACACAGCTATTTTTTACTGTGTAGGAATGGCTAATGGGATCAAAGGTATTAGATAGATCGAACATAGATATACATTGGATCGTATCAGTGAGTAGAACAGATTAGTCAAGCAAGATTTGCCAGGTAAGTAACCATACTGCGAATGATTTAAGGGTAGTAAATTTATAGATATGACATTTAATTATTTTCTCGCATATTTATTTACGGAGGTAATAGCAAAGAAATTGGCTTATATGGAGACACTGGCGTTTTCTTATATTTTCATTTCTGTATAGGAGTAATATCAGCTTTGTTCCAGTGCTGCGAAAGTTCCTTTAAAACAATGGTTTATATTAGTAAGCATGTAAGTGATTGCGAGAGATACTGCGAAGAAATATTGTGAGTAAACTGTCAGGAACTACGGATCTAAGTCATGGCATTTATAAGCAAGTTCTGAGAAACTTGTTAACAGTTCTTCTTCACTCGATTTTGTAGGCTAACTGAAAAAGTTTACATTCTTTTTACTCAAATTTCAACATAAAGGTTTTTCAGATACATTCATAGTGCTGACGTTGAAAGCTGCTGCAGTTGTACTACCCGTCGTGGTATCTGCTACCATCACCCATGCGAACGTACGTACATTGCACTAGGTCATGTATGGTTTACAGTTGTGTTGGCCCTACTGAACGGATCGGGCGGGATAGGCTGCGCGCATAAAAGATGAATTATGATTAGCTCATCGACGTAAAAACAGACAAAGTCACTTTCTTGTAGAATCAATGCGCATTCACTTTGAAGTTATCTGAAAGTACTGTACACCCGCATGACCAAGTATTTTATAGACTTCGTTCTTTCATAATAAGTGTATAAATCTAACTTCATAATACTAGTCAGAAATAAACCGAACTTTGGCGTTATACAGTATGTGGAACGACTGCCCTGTGGATGCACAGAGGGATTAGTCGATGTGTTTGGCTACTATAGCCGACAATTAGTTAGTGCATCTATCGAGGTTAAGACAAGCCTGTGCGTTTTCAAGAGTACTGTTAAGGCAGTCTGTCGGAGTGGTAAGATAGGTAAGATAACGATTCAAGAGCAACGAGTCAACATCAATTTTATATTAAACTGCATGAGATATTTACTGAGATATGTCTGTTCTTCCTCAGCCTTCGTATTTTCCAGATCGTGCTCCAGCTAATAAGTTCATGTTTCCGAAGGCCAATCACTTGCTCAAAAGATTTACTTCAGCCGAAGAATTAAAGACGTTTGCGACGCGCGCTCTGAATAAGATGACCAAAAACTGCCCGTAGGACTATTTTGACAAGTGGTATGAACGTTGGCAGAAGTGTGTCACTGTCTAAGAGTATTGCTTTGAAGGTGATGTGGTGTAAAACGTTACATTTCCTCTGCAATAAAAGTTTGTATAAAAGTTCGGTTTATTTTTGACTAGTAGTATATCTCCTACACTAAACTGATTTTTTTTTTAATTGAGCCAAGCATTTAATTGTTCTAAAGCAGGAAACATCTGCTTCTGTTGTCATGGATCTAATGTCTTCATTGCAAATACACTTTCTTTGTCCATCCTTGTAACTGTCTTTACATAAGTAACAAATCATAAGCAATATCTAATGGCACATCAATAAAGGGCTACGAAAACACCTAGCGGCCGTATATCAAGTTCTACAGCGATGGCTTCACATTCGGTTTATGGAGACTGGATGTTTTGCATAATTTTGATGTAAGACAAGTGCTACAGGTATTGGACAAAATAATGGAAACACTTGTCAAAAGTGGTACATATTGTAACTGTGCTTGGTAACATTGAGGACTGCGTAAATCAACCTTATCTTGCTTTTGCATTGCACGTAGGATGGACTGTGCACTAATAGTCGAGTGATGCACCGTGATTGTGAACGTTGTGCAGGTGTAGTGAGTGGATTAGACTAGAGCTGCATATCTGCCACCAAGGTGGTATTTTGGCGGTAACAGTCGTATGGCCGCTCTCAGCCCGCCAGAAATTCTGACGCTCCGCTAGTTCACAGGGTGGATAGCCGCCATTTTTTCGCTGTTCTCTGGCGGATATCCGACACAGTGGCTGTCCATCGGTAAGTTGACGGCTAAGATCCGACCCGGTGGATGTCCGCTAATATTCCCCGGTGGACCAACGGCGGAAACGGAAAATTGCTCATGGGGAATCCGAGGACTCACGGAACACTAATCCGATGCTGTCGCCATCAGACCATGGAATCACACTTATACTTAGTTCATCAGATCGCAAGAAACACCTCTAGTAAAATGGTAGTTTGCGAAGAATACCTTGCGGCCAAACAGTCATGGGGCGTGATAGGACTTTATCGCAATCACACCACAGCAGACGAAACAAAACTCAAATAAGTTTGCTAAGCTTCCTCCCATAACTGCTTGTTCTAACAAGCTTGAATTAGGTTATTTGAAACAATCAAACCACTTACGTTGTTCCAACAAGTTTGTTTCAAGTTCAACACAATATCAAGTTTGACAAGCTTAAAGCAAGCGACTGACAACTTTGTCGCAAGTTTGCATGCTATCTGAGTACGATATGGAACCTTGTATAGGACGACGACTGGAATAGTGTGACGACCCGATAGCGGTTTCACAACGCGCTGTTTTGGGGCACACCTTTGACTGCTTGTCAAAACGTTGGACTTAATATAGGCTCACATCTACCTCTGTTTACAAAGCTTCAGCACTATCAGATATGTCCTTCTTGATGGGATATTTTTAATGTCTATTCGAGTAGTAATAACCAATTTACCCCCAAAACTCGAGAGCACTTAACTAATTGTTCCACTCGATATATCCTACCAAGAACTTATACTGGATAATAACTCTTCTTTCGAGCATATTTATGCCAAATATCACCGTAAACCGACAAATCCTTTGTGAAACAATATAGCTCCAAGTAAGAACCCATGTTTTGTAAATTTAGTGAGTTATGTTATAAAACTCTGTTCCTTTCATGACAATCTGCTTCCAGAGCATGACAAGTTTAGTAGCATCTAATGCTTTTCTGGTAACTTTTAATCTTACTTTATTGTTTAAGAAAAAAAATATATTGGTTACGTGAATTATAGGACAACATACTGAAATGGAAAATTGTTCCATATTTGAAAGTAAGAAAATAGTTATTTAATTTAATAGTTGTTTGTGACCTCGACCAATGAATATCGGAAACATTTCGGCACATGACAATAAGCTTCCTCTTTGATTTATTTTATAATCTTTAGGCAAATATTCTCAGGCCGGAGTAGGGTAGGGGAAAGGAGCCGTCCAGGGCCTAAGTTGAAGGTACTATCCCAGAATTTGCCTGATGTGACCGAGAGAAAATCTGAAAAATCCTCAGTCATAGTATCGAACGCAGAACCTCCCAAATATGAAACCCGTTAATGTGAAAACATTGCCAACAAAATACTTTCGCGCGTTTTTTCCCACTTGATTTGTTTTTTTCTGAAGGAAAAAAAAAATATCACGAAAATTTCACAGTACATGGCAACCTTGGTTTCCTCTTTCTTATTCTGTTTTGAGAGGCGTTCCCAGGGAAACAAGTGACATCATCAGCGTCGCTTCCAATTAGACGGTTTAATGTAGAAAAAAGGAAATGATGCAACGCACGAACTTCTAGCTTTCGTAGAAACTGAATTGATCATACAGGCAGAGTCAACCACTCAAATTGAAAAAAAAAAGGAATCAATTTACGTTTCTGACATCTTGCATTCGGTACGACCCTTAGCAATCCCATTCTGCGCTCTTCAAGTCATCCACGATGCAACATCAAATGTAACCACTCAAAATTGTATGTGGAGAGAAGAGGAAATAAATTGAAGACCTTACGTTAAAAAACTGAAAACCTTGACTTGAAACTTCTTATAGATTTTCCAGATGTACGCTGGTATCTGTCCACTTTTACAATACACTACTATTCTACTAATATTACCTGGAGATGCTCGTCGCAAGAGTAAGATCCCATTTTCCCAAGAAGTGAAATATTGAACTTATCCCATTTTAGGCTTCATCTGCAAATACTGTGAAGTTTTACAGGGGAAACCATACAGTTGATGGTGCGCAATCCAAGAAGCACACTGACGTAAAAAAGACGTCATATTTTGGTCGATAAAAATCAAAATCACGTTAGTTTAATGAAATATGTTTCTCTATTACGTGACATGTTGGTCTTTTAATTGACGTAATTCTATCATGTCCCGTCCTCTAGTGTTAGTTGACATACTATGATCATATCTCGTTTTCGATAGCGACTGCGTACTACTGGCCAATCTGGCTGGTGTGAAACCGCCAGCTTGTCGGATTTAACTGTTTTGCGTGCATGCCATTGCTTTCTAAAAACGGTTGAAGATGCAAAAGCACAGGGATCAAACGACTGTTTTGGGGCAGATTAGTTCATTAATATGTTTATTTGAAACAAATATCTACAAGAACAAGCTCTCAGTGGTGGAGTTTTACACACGTCATTTACTTTGTGATATTTACCCGTCATTTTGACGTCTTTCGCATAAATTTTCGACCAAAAATGATGTCATTTCACGTGTGTGTGCTGATTGGGAGATAGTAATTGGCGCTGTCCTTACTTCTATTGAAATAATAAGACATTGTGTACATTTATTAATTTAGTTCAACAACTGTTGGCACAACTGGAGTTCCTTCTTTCATTGTGGGTGGAAGTTTCACTCCCCTATGCATATCAGAGTGAGTTAGGCTACAGGAAAGGTGGGTATGTTTTCTTTTTTATAGTATGGACTCACTTCTTATGAATTTGTTAAGGATTGTTCCATTACATATACTACCATAATTGATTTCCAAATTGTATTTCCATTTGCCTTAAATTATATTTAAACTTCGAAACCATCCAGGGATTACTGCCATTCGAAACTTCCATGTTGGGTAAGGGTGGGATGCTAATTGCTGTATGAAATTTATTGTGGGTTAATAGTAATCGGCACACTAATGCCAATTACTATCAAAATTGTATTTTGTAAATTACTTTAATATTAAACTCCAACAAGTTTACAAACAAGGAGTATAAAAACATGTTTAATGTTGGTGTTCCTAGATGGATTGTATACAGGTTAATTGTTGTTATTGACACCAGTTACAATGACTATCTGATATGGTGCCAATAATTGAAATGGTATGAAAAATTTAATATAACGATTTTTTTTACCGTTCCTATTTGTATATTTCTTAGTGTGGAGTGAGGTTTCGAGCTCGGACGTTTAATTCATAAGTGTTTGTTGGATTCTCTGTTATTAAAGAAGATCACCCTCCATTTGCATCATTCTGTATGATATCTGTAAGGGATCAGTGACCACGAAAGGCAGTGAAAACTTATGATTAAATTTTGTATTAAATACCATAATTTCATTAACCATTAACGTACAAGGTAACCAGAAAAAGATCTTGTCGTTTTTGATAGAAATAGAAAGGTATACAGAAAATGTCACTTACCGTTAGTCCTCAACGTATCGGTATCCAGCGCAATTTGTCAAACGTTCTTGTAGCTGCGAAATGCCCTAGCGGTTAAACTCAGGCTCTTGGACGCAGAAAAGGTCGTAAGTGCCTGCCGCAAGTCTGCCTCATTGGCAAAGGATTTTACACGAAGATCGTTGTTCAGGGAATGGAAGAGGTGATAATCTGTGGGCACAAGGTCCGAATAGTACGGAGGGTGGCAAAGTTTCTCTCAACCAAGTCGATGTATGCTATCTCTAGCCACCCGCGCCACATGCGACCTGGTATTGTCGCGATGGTACAGTACACCCTTGCGATTCACCAATGCTTACTCTTTCTGCTGCAGTGCCTGTTGAACACGTTCCAACTGGTGCGACTACAGATCCGCAGTCATTATTTGGCCCGGTGGTAGCGGTGCTTAGTGCACCACTTGACGACTAGTCCACTAGATACAGAGCATGATATTGTGTGGGTGTAGAGGTGGTCTTTTGGTATGAGGCACAGAGACCCGCGGTGACAGCCAATGTTTGGGATTCTAGGGAGTCTCATACAGGACCCACTTCTCGTCCCTGCTGAGCACTTGATCGAACATGAGTATGCTCCGGTGCTGAGAAATCAACGACAAACATACTGTCACTCGTTGGTTCTTAAAGGCTTGCGACAGTACGTGGGGTACCAACTTGCTTAACTTGTACGCCTTCCCTTTGCGGTGCAGGTGAAATCTGACTGTTTCATCAGAAACCTGGAAGTATTTGGAAAGCTCACCATACGTTTGGCTGCTGCCCTGCTCTATGGTCACCTTCAGAACCTCGTTATTCAGGGTTGTGGGCGCCCATTTCAGGGTTTACCTCCCGACCTGAATTTCTGCAACCAATGCCTGGTGGTCCGTTTATCCACAGTAATTTCCCCAAGGGTTTGACGTATTCGTGCGACTTGTTTTGGTTGCGGATAAGTCCATCTTAAAGTCATAAAGCAGACAACCGCGAACGAGCTTCCTCGACACCTCTATTTCGACGCCTGAAGATTACATTGTCGTATCTCCTATTAAAATCCTATGCAGATACGATAATATAATCCTCAGGCGTCGATTTATCTTCGCCACTACTCGAGCTATGACTGTTGTGAGTACGCAAGGCTCGTGGTTTGTTCACAATCAATGTTCCCACTTCCACCTCGATCGCTTTTCTAGCACCTGAGGCACTTATTTTCGTATCAGTAATCACGTCTTCCCATGCGTTGTCAAAACGGTAGGAACTTTTTCGGTTACCTTGTATAGGGCAAATTACGATTTTCTTGAATTACTCATGTTTTGGTGTAGTGCTTAAATACGTGTTTGCTCACTCAAAACTTGAAAAATATGAATTTTAAGAATAAAAAAAATGTGTCAATCACTGTTGCCATTAGCGCCAATTACTGCTTTTTCAGTGCCAATCACCGTTGTTCATTTAATTTAGCATAAATATTTTATGTGTTTACATTTGGAGACAAGCAATAACTCTTATTAAACTCGATACTTTGACGAATGCTCACGGTAAAAGGCATTGCAATATTTTAATAAATAAAGCAAATACGGGAATTTACTTGCAAAAATCCTTAAAGTGCCAAATAATGTGTGGTCTCCCCTACAACCACTCTACAGTCAGTCCCTCGTTGAAAATGTGTCGGCGAGACAAATTCAAACCCGTCTAGATAATACACATTACAGGGACGGTTCCGGAGACAGGGACCAATTCCTAACTTAGGAACTACTCGAGCTAGGAAGGTGATTGAGGTGTCGTTGGAAAGGTCCGCGATATGGGTTCAAACTCATATCATTCATCCAGATCGCAGAGGCGGATCTCGAGTTCGGGGAAGGGGTAATTTTCAAATTAGGAACTATTAGGTTGTTCATAAGATGTTTGAGGTCTGATTTGAAAGGTGTCGGCGAAACGAGTTCAAACCTATATAGATAAAGGGGTGGATCCCTAGGTATGGGGAAGGGCAATTTTTAGCTCAGGAACTACTCGCGTCTTAGATGAACCAGTTACTCACAGCTGGTGATGAAGTCTCGATTACTCTTTAGTTCCGAGATCTGTGACCGCGAGGAAGAAGTCATAATTTGATAAGATGTGGGAAACATTATTCAGTAACCAAAGTGAGGTAAGTTGTACCAGCACAGACGTTTCCGTCTCGTATACAGGAATATTTCGGAGGAGTGGAGATCATTATTTTCTGTTCATACATTTAACTGTCAATATCTTGTTGTTGGGCATGAATATTTTAGCAACATTTCAAATTGTCTAAACTAACCTACACAGTATGTGCTTTGAGTGAAGGGCATGATAATGATACCAGAAATCCCTAAATAAAGAAGAGTTATCTCCTTTTCAACAAATATCATATGATCGCTCTTCTATAAGGGATTACGGTAAGTATCTGGCTGGAGATCTGCACCTACAGTAATGAACTCTAGATAAAAGTAAACGCTCCTGGCAACGCTGGTCGGGTCCTCTCGCTGATTGCTTATAATCCACTTCCTACTCCACCCTGCGAACAATTAAGACCCCTCCGACAGGGTCGCAGAACTCAGAACAGTACTTGCTGCTTGTGTTGAAATGCAGTATGGGTGCAAGGTTAACTGAGGAATCTTTCTGTAAAACCATGTGGTATGAAAGAGTGAGACGGTGATTATTTCCTTTACACAAATTTGTCATTGCTGTGACTGGACTCCGACTCTGATCTACCAGTTGTTGGTTGGGTGCTATTTATTTCTGTCTTTTTGTTTTTCATCAATTACCAAACACAAGTTCTTTGTGAAAAGGAAGTAATTGTTAAGTGAGTTATGTTTTTCACTTAGAAACATCAATTCCTCTTCTCTCTTATTCTTTATAATCTCTCTCCCTCCCTCTCTCTCTCTCTGTGTGTGTGTGTGTGTGTGTGTGTCTGCCAATTCCTTCTTCAGTATCTGCACCACCATTATTATATTTCTGGAATATTTCTTCCTTTTTCCTGTTTTGTGATCATATCCTCAAATAAATCTCATTAAGCTTGCAGCTCTGGCGTTTCCTTTCATCCTTTCTTCCTTAGCTTTAACTTAGTTTCTTGTTCTTTCATCCTGCATGTTCCGTCTTCTTGTTTCAAAATAAATTATTCCTTCAGGGAGTGAGCTTACATCTAGGATACAGTGGTTCTTCTCGCAGCTTTTATATTTTCTTTTCACTACACAACCACTGAAGGAAGAACAAAGCTTTAAAAACAAAGAAAAAATGTAACGTCAGGAGGGAAACTAATACCCTTTGTTTATTACACAATATTCAAAAGAAAAAAATGTAAAATGTTTTAACATTTTCTCTTTTTAACCGATTGTAGACTATACGAATTCTCAGTTCAAAAATACAACAAAGTTACGTAAATAAGAATCATTGTAACACTAAAAACATGGATTATTAGATAGCAGTATTTAATAACTTCAAACTTCTTTTTTCTAGTGGACTCTATGCAGCACTGTAATAAAAATGCTAATTATTTACATTGTGTGAAGATGATGTTCTAACGTGTTTTTTTAGCTTGTCAAGTTCACTCAATACAACGTCCACTAAATTACTTTAAACGATTCGCACGTGAACAATAACATTACAGTGCTGTGAATTCCTCCTTCTAACTAGATAGCCGTCTGAATCGTGTGTCTTGAATGAATAAATGCACGAGAGATACCTTCTAACTTGATAGCCTTGTGAACCAAGTGTCTTGAATGATTCAATGTACGAGGAATACATTCTAACTTGATAGCCTTATGAATTATGCGTCTTGAATGACTGAATGTACCAGGGATACCTCCTAACTTGATAGCCTTATAAATCATGTGTCTTGAATGAATGAATGTACGAGAGATACCTTCTAACTTGATAGCCATATGAATCATGTGTCTTGAGCGATTCAATGTAAGAGGGATACCTCCTAACTCGACAACCTTATGATCCATGTGTCTTGAAAGATTGAATATACGAAGGGTATTCAAATTTGACCTAGACTCTCGTTTCTAGTAAGTTAATTTAAAGAGTGTGCCTCTTATTACTGTGCGGTTGACAACAGTATTATCTATCGCTACAAGAACGTAAGTTCTTTCGTTGATTCTCGTTGGCATGACAATTCTAAATGGGATTGCATTATATTTTCTATGTTAAGTGTGTTAGTAGCTTTTGTAAACAGTTTTTTTTTAAATTGTCCACATCTATAGTTTTGATCTTTCTTCACTCATTCGTCATTTACATCAGATTTTATGGGATGGACAAATATGGTTCAATTCCGTCTTTTACTCCGAAAGATGACAACCTTCGGTGAGCCTGTTTCCGGAGAAATGAATGAGGAAGGTGATGATTAGCACTTGATTCTGGGTATAAACGCGACACACGGTACACGAAACAGAACAATTGTGGAAAACTTCCGACAGTCTGGTCGATAGCACACGTCCGACATGTGTACCTTCGCAGTTTGATTCAAAATCCGTGACTGTAGCCACTAGATCCTCTGGGAGCTGACTGTGATATAAGTACTATGGCTAATTGTTTATTCCAATGAAATGGTTAACACCTACTAGTAAATTTATCAAACAAATTTCGAATCAAAGCAAAAAATACTGTAATGCGCACCTATCAGATCAATTCAACATAAGAAAAGTAAAGTTTTGCCGACCAATGTTGTCACTAGGTGCCCTCGGTAGATGGGTGATTCCACTTGTCGCCTTGTGACCATTTTGAGGTCCTGGGATACATATTTTCGATGGAAATATATTAAATGTAGTGGTTCAGAACCCACTTTAAACAAGAGGTTCCGTTTTCAGGATGTATCTCCATACGATGCAAAGCAATTACTAATTACAATCGGTTCGTTTCGCCAAGCAATCTTGGTATCTGGAGGAACCAGAGATGAAACCGGGTCACTTTTGTGGCCGGTCTGACCATGACATAAGTGACCCGATTGGCCTGGTCTTGACTGGAGTGACCTGACAGACATGGTAACCCAGTATTGACCCACATGGCCGGATTGACTTTGAGATCTGACAATCCGATGATCGAATACAGACTAACACTTTAAACCACACGAGTACCTTAATCGGAGTTATTTGTACACTCCCACGGATATATTTTGTCCATATGTTATTACTACTGTTAGGGTTTTTTCAGGGCCGCATTTTTCATGCTCTGAGGGTCTCGGTCACCCTCTAAAAGAAACACTCTTCAAACGCAATAGGATATAATAAGGAAATAATTTATAATCTGGTCTGCCTTCCGCGTCAGGCCGGATCTCAAGCATAGACCAGGTCCAAAACTTATCCCGAATGACTCGGACCAAACTTTGCCTGAATGAACCGGGTGACCCGTTTCAGCTCTGATAGGAATAAGATAGTGAGTTTCATGTTTCTTACTAGGCGTTCCTTCTGGAACGGAACCGGAGCAATCATGTTGCTAAATCGTTCACTATGCTACCAGTACGGAATAATGGTTTTGCTTGGTTACGCATAATGTTGCATTCATTCGAAGTACAGCTTCCATTGGGTAAGACTAAAACTTAACGCTCTGTTTGTTAGCTTACCTGTTAACTCAGCTCAAAATAAATCTCACGCCACAAATTACATCTTATGAGAGAATTACTTACTTATATGTTGACGATTGATTCACTGAATTCCAATTAACGTCCTAAACGAGCGGTAAGCTTCTAAGGCCGTGAACTACAGCGTTTTGTAAAGTGAGCTCCGAACCACTGCATGTGATGAATACCGGCGGGAATTGAACCAGTGACCACACGCACAGAAAGCGAGCGCACTAACCTGGGCACCGTGACGTCTTACGTGATGGCGAAAACGTTTGTAGAATTTGTAACCGCTCCTGTTCCTGTAAGTAGAATTGCTCAGTGCCTAGTGCACGATGTGTGTGCAACTGGAGAAACTTTGAAGTATAACCAAAACCATGAAACAGGGTTACTTGATATGTTCATTATGTAGGCTAACAAAGATAATGTCCCATGAAAGAGAGGAATGTTTCACAGCTACACTAAAAAAATATTGGTGTTAATTGCCACCCCAAAAGGAGTAACAGAACACCTCTACCTCTACACCGAGCCAGTGCTAGGTAACGCTAATTCCAGTGTTGGCTAACACCATCCGGGGTGTCCAACACCGTTTCTGATGTTAATAAACACCTCTACCGGTATTCAGGAGTGTTAAAGTGCACGGCTAGAAGTGTTAGGGAACACCTTCAATGGTGTTTATTAACATTCCTAACGGTGTTTCTGAATACCGATAGAAGTGTTCGTCAATAACAGAAACGGTGTTGGACGGGGTGTTACCCAACACTGAAATTGGTGTAGAGGTAGAGGTGTTCTATTACTCCTTTTGGGGTGGCAATTAACACCAATAACTATTTTGAGTGTAAGAGAGGTGTATGCGAATCCATGTCTATTTACAGTTTAATTACATAAAATGCAAGTTGTAATTATGATTTGAGAGGTTAAGTGTCTTCTACTGTGAACCATAATTAACATTGCAACTTCGCTTCACATTTGGTTTGCTTTTTAATTTAAAGTAGAATTACTTTCAAACTAATTTTATGACAAACGTACTGCCTAATTAGTTGAGATGACGCACTGGAGAAGTTACACAAGAGAGAAGAAAGTGACTAAACTTTATTGCAATTGCGATACTAATTAACTATTGCAATTGGGAATTTCCTGCTCAGAAAGCCGTATATGTGTGACACAAAATTCAAATGGATTCCAAATGAAATTGACTTGCTTTCTCTCCATCCTTCACGAGACTTCGTTTAGAAACGTGAAAATAAGAAAAAGATTCGCAGGTCAGGTGAGGTTACAAATGACATTGAACTTTTTAACAAATGAAAGTAACTGTGGTCTTAGCAAGGTATACAAAAAGTATCTTAATTGATTAGCATTTATTAACGTTTGTCAGGGAGATTGAAATATTATGATCAAAAGAAAAGGTAATTAATCAAACACAATCCCTGGGCACCTCGAGTACTTTTCTTCATTAATACAACGTCCAGATCCAACTGATTTTATATTCGGGTTAATCTAACGTTCTCACCCATTTCCTGCTTTCGAATTTCAGAAGTATGAAGCCTCAGCAAGACCAACAGTAATCTCTTCCTTCTGGGAGAAATATCTTAATATTACTCATGTTCTATCCCTGTACCAGTGTTTAACACTTACGCTTAATCATTTAATCCATTACCTTTATCGTTGTTCAACTGTCATCTATTTTATGTACTATGTTGCCAAGTTCTGAGCTATTCCTTTCACTTTCGACATTCTGATAGGTGGGTACCAAGTTCAGTTTCAGAAGTAATCAAAATTCAATAATACGTGTTGAAAACATTATTTTCACACCATGGAAGTAATTTGTGGAAGTTATATAATCTATGGTATGTCTAAACACTGAAGGCGGGTGAACTACGTAAGTGCGACATACAATAAAATATTCTAGAAGCTTTCGGAGACTTTCGTTTCTCGTTCATGTCTTGCTCTGCACAAAAAAGCCCTAGTAAATCCAGCTATATTTGCATTGCTAAGCTGTATTGTTAAAATTTATAGTAATAGTAGCCATAATTGTGCTACGGTAACAATACTCTTGTGCTACGTTGTCTATATCTGGTATTGTTGTGATTCCTAAACAACTATAGCTAAATTCTACATTGCTGGAAAAATCATATACATGGCTGATAGAACAATAGTCCTTCATGACCTACAAGTTTGACAATATCTTTATTGTTGTTCGATTAATACTGTGTGGTTATTGGATGCGCATGCGTAGAAAATCAAAGAAGTATAGTCACTAGAACAATACAGTTAAGTGAGACACTGTGTGGTTGGAAGCCATGTTGTTTGTTCGAATATAGAGAAATTAGAATGTAGCTAATGATGACGAAGAATTACAAGGAAAAGTTAATATCTTGGGGGATTTATATCCATACTTGAAAATTTTTAAGTTGAGTGTAAAATTGCAATGGCTTATGTTCATGTTCAATGACCAAGAACATAATCATAATAATAAATATAATACCCTCGTATATGTGATATAAAAATTGTACATAGGTATAATTAAGTGCACAAATGCCTACATGTTTGTACCATGCACTCAGCAAGTTTCATAACGATATCTTTATTAGTTCTTGAGTTATCAACATTTATGTGCAACAATGTGTCATTTGTCAACAAAAAACAATGTATTTTATATGCACACTTGGTTACAACTCAGTCTCAAACAAGACGCTTTTTGAGTCAGTGGATGGATACAAAATGTCTATATAAATAGTTAGTATATTGTGTTTCCTTGGTAATAAATGTATTTGTGTGCTGATTGGTGCACAACTAACCGGACTAGGTCCGAAAGTGTAATCTCATGTGTAAAAAGTTATTGCCTGAGTTTATATAAGTACATAGTGGTGCTGTAATTCTTCTGTTACCGTTGTAGATTCGACATATTGGTTTGTACCCTTTGCTGACCTCCAGCAGAAGAACTAATAAGTACAATTAAAGAAACCTATTAATAGGTTATTTCATTTGCTAATCTCTATTTTAGCCATATTGAAGTAATTAATGTAGGCAACGTATTCTAGTGTGCATGGTTGTCTTCAGAACTTCTAAAGGAGTAGTAATACATAGATGTTATTACGACTGCGGCAACAAATCCATTACAAAATACAGCACGTTATTGTCTATGAATGGTCCACCACTTGAGGCATATGAGCACAATGTATACATCATTTACATAACGATATTGTTGATATGGTTACCGTAACTATACTGTATGGTAGATTCCACCGTGTACGGAAGGCATTCAGCAATACATATAGTCACAACAGCAATAAAATAGCATACCTTCAGCAATACGACGTTGTCGTTATAACTATATGTAGTTACCACAACAATACTGTATGGTACTACAGATAAAATGTCTCCCACTGGTATCATTTATATAAGAATCTATCTGAGATCATTAATATAAGAATTCTAAAACTAGTTCTATTTCCTTCCACCTTATCCACTTTTACCATAGCCAAATTTCTTACAGGAAGTTCCACTGTCATGTTTTCCATTCACACCGCTGGCTGTAGACTCAGAAAATTTTACCGAACTAGGTCTACGTTTTGAATCCAGGATTTTTAGGAGAAAACCCAAGTTCGTCTTATGCCGTCAATGCACTGGTCGAGACTGCTCCGGACATATTAAACAGTCTAATTATGGTAGAAAACCCAGTTTACTTTAATATCTTGTCGTTATAACCAAGATATTACAAAATTCTATAGAAACTCCACATTTCTGCAAACCAGATGATGAACACAGAAAAAAATGACAGTTGTTGTGACCAGTACTCGAACCCGGATTTCCCAGTTACCATTAGACCACCGCGGCACGGTCACTTCTCTGCGGATATATAATGTTCCTCTCACCTCGATACACTCCCAGCTCCCCATTGCTGATTAGGAGGTCCAGGCACTCGACTAAAGGTGGGAATTTTCAGTGGAGGAATCTTCTGCAATCGTGTAGTACGAAAGAATAGATGTCATTACCATGTTCACAAATCGCACCTAACTGCGATCTTCACAATGTTTTTTTTCTACGAAAATTGTTTAGAATTAATTACAGTTTCCATCTAAATAATAATTGACTCCACTTTGTGTTCAAAATGTTAACGTTCACAGCCCTTACACGTATTTCCTGCACACCACTGATTCCCCGAATACGATAGTGCAATTCTTCATGTGAACTTTTATCGTTAAAATTTTTGTTCAATCTCTCAACAATGCTCCATAACGGAATTGCTCTGCGGTGCCGCACATTTGATTCACCCCGTACATACACAAAGATCAAATGTAAGATGGATAAATGAAAAATCAAGCGCTTATACCTACATGGATGAGGAGCAGTTGACCGTGATTTGTAGGGGAGGCCTTCATCAAGCAACGGACAGAAAATGGCTCAGAATGCATTGGTAATAACCTCGTCTTTCCTTAAAGGTTGCCGGCTGGCTACAAACCTAAGTAGGCAGTTATGATTATAAAAATAACTTCTTTTGGATTTTACAAAGCACGCACAAAAGAAATAAACAAGCAATCTGATATTCGTTTTCTGCAATGTTGCTCTCTGGATGTAATAGGTACTCTGACATGACAGGTTGAGATTTCTCTTGTGATGCGTAATAAATAGACAGACCTGAAATGCTAAGGTTAATGGAAAATCCTTGCAAAAAAATCTATAGAGATTTACTCAACGGAGCGGAACGTTAAACTGGAAAGAATTATTTTCTTCAAGGTCTCTTCAACATATTATTATTATTATTATTGAATTATATTATTGAACAATTAAAAAAATGGGGTTTCTTGAAACTAAAAGTCCGTAGAACGAAAATTGATATAAAATATTTTTATTCAGTCTTAGATGGACCAATTAACGTGATTGATTTAGTATATTTAAAAATTCCTGAGAGAGGGATAAGGAGAGAGAGTTCCCATTTTTACCAACTAGCTATGAATTGTCTTCAGTTCAGAGAAGTGTCAATAATTTATATGATATAATTGACGTTTACCGAGATAATTTGCCCAACTTGATCAAAAGGTTAAATATCACTCTTGATGATGGAATGTAATTAGTAAAAAAATAATGAATATTCCTTTTGCAGTTAAAATGTTATTTGATATTGAATAATTAAATCTTAAATATTAATTTATTTCTGATATTAAAAATGAGGCAACACAAGAAAAACTTTAACAAAGATGTTAATTATAAATAAAAAGTAATTCATTTATAACAGAAATTAAGTTTAACAAATTCGGAAGGCCACCGTCACAATCACTGCAGATCGCCATCATCAAATATCTCTTCGAAATCATTGCAAAAGTCGGCATGAACTGCTTTCTCACTTGCCGCCAAATACATTAACAGGCCATGAGGACCTCCTGCCTCTTCCATTTCCGTGTATGGTCCAGCTCCTTCAGGAAACATTTCATCTGCTACAACGGTAGGCTCCATGTTAACAGTTCTACTTTTAATTATGGAAAGTGACAAACGTTCCGTTAAATAAATCAAAATTACAGTAGGACTATCTCATCTAATTCTTTGCCTTTGGGTATGGCTCCTTGGATTCAGGCTACATTACCCCTTTGAATTGCCATGCTTATTCTTTGAATAAGAAAGATGTTTGCCCTATCATCACCAGATAATTGTGGGATACGCTTACCTATTTCTTTTATGAAGTTGAGGCCTTCTTTTCCCCATGAACCACTGGATTCGATAGCAATGGATATAATTAAATTAATTGTTATATTATAATTTAATGATTATACTTCCTAATAACAATGTATAAGTAGTAACACAATTTAATGAGATAGGGATGAGCATTTTTGTCAAGTACATTGGAAATGTATGAGTTATTTTATTTTTTATGTATTAGCATCATGTCTTAGTATGTTTTATACTGCATGTTTTGTAGATGTTATATTTGTATACTAACATGTAATTATTATCATATTTGATGCATTTATTTCATATAGTATCGACTGGCATAATTTGGATTCTTCTTCTGTATTGTCAATAACCCCAATAAATGAAATGAAATTAAAATTATTATTGTTAGTAGTAGTAGTAGTATTTCAAAACTGACAAGAAAAAAAAACACTATTACATTAACTTAAGAATTCTACTCACATTAGTTTTTTTATTGGGATATACTACTCTGAAGAATCTATGAAGTTGCTTAGTCTGTCTATAAAGAGCGGAAAGCAGCCACAGTAAAGCAGTGGTTACGATTACTGACTTCTAGTAGGTGGCGCGGTTGGAGCCTCATTCACACCTGTCATCCTAACTGGGGTTTGCTAGGATCTTCCTCAGTTTCATCAAGCGAATGCCAAAATGGCATTTTCAATAGAGGTCCTGGCTGTTACTTTCACCATTTATACCTCAGGAAGAATACTCGCCGAGAGACTTCATCTTTGACGTATAAAGGGTTTATACTGTTGAACATTTTTTAGCACTTTCCTGAGAAAATATCGGATAACTGACTGCATCATACATCTACTAACAAAAATAATAAAGCTTGTAGTTTCCGAAAATATTCAAACAAAGAATATTTAGAAATTTCGACACTATTATTCAAATTCACGTCGTGACTATTGTTCAGTAGATGTTCTCCGGGATAGGCGTAAGCTAAAGTGCTGTTACCGCCCATAAAATTCATTTTATCTTATCTTATTTTCAGGATGTTTTTACAGGTAATCAAAGAACTTGAAAGGCAAAAATATCGAGAAATTCTTGCGAGATCTTTGTTTAAATTAGGAATGTCCAAATCCTGATTAAATCAAGATTTCGGATTTGGAAAATCCTAAGTTTTCAAGGATTTGAAAAACTCCGGATTCAAACCCGCTATCCAATTCAAAATTCCGGATTTTTAAACATTCTAGCTCTAGAAATCCCGATGTTTTTTACCCAAAGCTATTTTTAATACAACTAAATTCAAATCTTATTTTTAGTAAATAGTTCAGAAATCTAGACTGAACTGATAGGATTTGATGGAGCCCGTACTTCTTCGTCCAGATTCAATAAACCCTGGGGATTTTGAAATATTCTTTATTTTTCAAAGGTAATTTATAATCCAAGCAAATTCAAATATCTCTATTATTAAACGGGTCAGAAATCCAAATTCCACCAATCGGCTTGGATGAAATCAGTATTCCTTTGCCCACATCTAGATTTGCTAAATCTAGTTTTAGGATTTTGATTTCTTTCTTTTCGTCAACGTTAGTTTTAATCCTAGCAAATTCAAATTCTGTCCAGATTACACCTATATAATTTTATGATATCTGCATTCCTTGGCACGGGTTTCAAGTCGAAATTCAGGATTTCGAAAAATTCGGATTCTGAAAATCTGAAATTTTGGTCACGCCTAGCTTAAACATCCTTGGAATCCGAAATTCTTCTTATTAACGTTACTGGAAATTTCAAGCAGCCTGTTACCTGACCTTGTATAGCAGGGTTTCCGCCAGGATTTTCAGTTTCGGGGGTGCAAAGTCAAAATTGGGAGGATATAAGTGAAGTTCTGTACGGTTTCTATCGATTTTTCACGCCAAACTTTTAAAGTTGGGGGAGTATTGTCGCGACTTTCGGGAGTAAACACCCCCCACACACACAGGGGGCATCTGGCGGAATCACTGTTGTATAGGAGAGTGGTTGAAATTTTTAGCTGTCACTTAATTTAAATTTATGTATGTGACCTTTAGCTATCTATAACCCAGGTCGGGATGGGGTAAGGGTAGGAGAAAGGATGTGGAAGGGAGTAGGCCAGGGCCTAAGCTAAAGGCATCATTCCGGCATTTGCCTTGTGTGACAGGAAGAAAACTTTAGAAACCTCAGTCAGGATAGTCGGCCGCTGGGATCGAACACAGGTCCTTCCGAATCCAGAGTTAACAGCTACTCCTTAAGTAAATAATTACCGAGCGCCCGTAGCCCAGTTAGTAGTGCGTTCCTTTACCGATCGAAAGGTCTTGGGTTCGATACCAGCAGTCGAATATCCTGACTGACGTTTTCCAATAGTTTTACCTGACACACAAAACAAATACCAGGATGGTACAGTACCTTCATCTTATGCCCTGAATGACTCATTCTCGCACCCTTGCCCCTACTCTATTCCAGACTGAGGCATAGATGCCTAAAGGGTATAAATTAATTAAAATTCAATTAAGTAAATAATTGTAAATTAAACAAATAATATGCTACCATATGGATACCTTACATATGCCGCCACACTGGTAATTCCAATTTTATAGTGAGAATTGAAGGGTCGTTCTCAATTTTCGCGTTAAATGTCCATTTCTTACTTATCTAGCAACATGTCTAGAAATATAGTTCGCGCATAATAACCACTTAAGTACCAAATCTGGAAAGTCATATCCACAAGTAAAACCTAGAAAACATCTCGAAATATCTACTACTTTTACAATAAATCCCCTTTTCTTTTCACGAATTATACACCCGACTTAGTGACGGACAAGTAGAAACATTAAAGGCGAAAAAGCATACTGGAAAAATATTTTAATAAAAGAACTGCAACAATAATATACATAAAAATCCATGAAATGAATCTCTGTAAGAATGTAACAATCCACCACGTAAAAATTAAGTTACTCTGAATATGTAATAAAAAAATCCAATGTCATTTTCGCTTTTGTAAAAGCTTAAGCTATGAAACTTCAATATGAGCATTTAAACATGCAAAATACAACAGTTGAGGCGTCGTTAAGAGTGTCTGTTGTCCCAGGTATTGGAAATATATTGCCATCATACCACGCACACATATATTGGCCATAAACATGTAATGTCTGGTTTGCTCAAACGACAAAGGATGTAATATGGCGGTGCTGTTCAGCGTTTATCATCTAAGACTCTCAGAGAAGCAAAATGGAGAATGATTATTGCGATCAAAAATCTAACACCAAAATGTTGCGAAGATATCTTAAACCCTTCTTCTCATAAACCTGACAGAGGGAGGCCAATATTGTTTTGCGGTTTACCTCCGTAATAACTGTCATAATCCGTTCACGAGCTTCACAAACTGCTATGAGAGTTAGTTCTTCACGAGAAATTATTAGTAGTGGTACGCCAAAGTCGTTATCGCCCAGTCGAGGTTCCAAGTGTCACATTTTAACAGCTTGCCATCTGCGGAATTATTTATGGTCAATGGAATGGAAGCTATAGCAAGAAAGGACGAGAAAATCACCTCCACAAGATTTCAAAAGCCAAGGAGAGAAAAGTATTTCAGGTTTTCACTTAGATTACGTTAGCTGTGAAACATCTGTTAAAACGAAATTACGGTTTGTGTGACGGGTTATAGAATTTTAGATTGGCGTCTGTAGTCAACATTGCGGATTGTTTTTTTTTTTAAGTTCATAGACTTCAAGAATTTCAATGAATGCCAGATACAAAATTCAACAAATGACGTGTTCATTTGAAAAAATTCCTATAAATTACAAAACTTCTACTTTTGACATTTTGTTAATTGATTTTGAACTTTGAATTTAATTTGTAAAGGCTTTAGGAAACTTTGGGTGAGGTCAGATAAATGATGATGAAGGAATTGGTGGAATGAAGAAAGTGGGAGGAAACGGGAACACCCCGAGAAAACAAGGTGTCCACCACGAAGTCCACATGACACGAGCCGGCATTTCGTAAATTGATGAGTAAGCAAAGATTCTCACCCTTTTGGCCAGAACAAATTCGGTGAGGGTGAAGGAAGATTTATGGGCCCACCTACAAAGACCCGGAAATCGTGTTTTACTCATGTATTTTGACCTTCTGAGTCGCTTTATGGCACTGCCAACTGGCGGAACCGCACCGTTAACGAGATATGTCACGAAACGTCGAAAAAAATTCTTTTCTGGACCCACCTACAAAGGATCGTGTTTTCCTTATGTGTTTTGACATCCTGAGTCGATTTCTGGTACTCTAAGTTGGAGAATGTGACACGAAACGTCGCAAAAATACTTTGACTCAGAACGTCAAAATACATTTAAAAAATCGCTATTCCCGGGACTTAGTTTTGGAGTCCGGAAAAGTAATATGTGACATTTCGTGTCATATCTCAGTAACGGTAGTGTCATAAATCGACTCAGCAGGTCAAAATACATGAGAAAATACGATTTTCCGGTCTTTATAGGTGGGTCTGGAAAAGAAATAACTGCGACGTTTCGTATCATGGTGCTGTTGCGCCAGTTGGCAGTGCCATAAATCGACTCAGAAGGTGAAGGTCTTTCTGTGTGGGTCCAAATCTTCACCCTTACCACGAACTCCTTGGCTTTTTCACGTCTCTCTGTTCATTTTTTAAAACTTTATACGTGACAACATGTCAGCCATAATTAATTTAAAATTAAGATATTTTAATAACACATTGTAATGAGTTTAAATAGACAAGAATCTGTTAAAGGTAAAAAGGGAACTCTGATATAGATTTTAAGTATTCTTATAACAAAACCACACGAAAGCATTTAATCCTTTTTGTATTAAATTTTAGAGAGAAAGAGAGAGAGAGAGAGAGAGAGAGAGAAGAAACAATTCTGTCAGAGTTTGATCATTATTGGACTGTATTTTTAACATAATTCTAAAGCAAATATCTGCCTGATTAATTAAAAACATCAGTAGCCCCGATTACATGCAAACTTTTTCATTTGGATAATTTTCAACTCATTTTTCACAATTTAATCAAAAAAAATAATTTTAAAAAGCATTTTAAAGACATACTTTGCTTAAACAATTCGTACTAAAAAGTAAAAAATAATTTTGTTTATGCATGACTAAAAACAAAAGCATTAGGATAAGCTAATTAAAAAAATATAAAGTGACTGTATATGAGAGAGCGCCTCATGCTTTTCTTTTTAACTTTTTAGTACAAATTGTTTAAGAAAAGTATATCTTTAAAAAGTTTTTATTAATTTTTTACCCAAATCCTAAAGTGTTCTGCAACCAGCCAAACACCACAGCGCTGCAGGCTAGTATTTATAGGTAATATTAAAAAATATATTAAAATACTGTTTTAAAATATATAAATATAAAGAATTATATATAAGAAACCACAGAATATTTAATTTTATTGTCACCCGACTTGCGTCGGTGTGTAAATTTTGATCATTTCATGACGTCGGGAAATAAGTTATAAATTAACTTTGCCAGATATGAGGACGCCACGAACCATTATGAACTAAAGTAAAGAATGTAAAAAAGGCAACGTATGAGACAATTTTGCATCTACAAACGAACGTAACTTTCAGTTTCAATTCAGTTTTCACGTAACCAAAAAAGAACAATTTTTAAAGATGACTTGATGCAAATTACAATAATACTGAAAACTCTGGCTCCAACTGCAAGACCCTCTTTCAGCCATGCCTTATTTCATGAGAAATTACTGTGATAGCAATTTTCATCGTTGGTCAAAGAGAGACGGGGGCGAATTATTATTCTTGTTTAAGAATTGCGAGTATGTATATTTGGGATACGACTCATTATAAAAACTGTGGAGAAGCAAATAAGCCCATGTTTCTCATAAAATTAGTACCTAAATTAACTTTCGCCTACAAGCTGGATCAAAAAACACTGAATATAATTTAAGACCTGTAGACAACTTTGGCTAAGGCGGAATGGATGATCATGGGCGAAAGAATGAATATATAAGCTTACATTGCTGTGACTGGATCCATTATTCAACTTTGATTAGGTGAGACTATACGCAAGTAGTCAATTACAAGCCGCTTACTCATTTTTGGTTAAACCATTTTTCTGTGTGTATCTCAAATCGAGGGTGATTGAGTTGTTGTTACCTCGTAATTATTGAAAAAAAAAAAAAAATACTGCGGATTTCCTTATTCAAACCTCGAAAGAAGTAAGCCAATGAGAAGCTGTTAAATTGATCTATTTGTAACTCCTGTTCGAACTACTCGTAATTTAGCACTGAAATCTCGTAGGTGCTGAGTAATTGTTAATATTAACTAAAAGGTCTAATTGAATACTTAATACTATTTAATAAAGATATTTTCTGATGCCTATTCAGTAAAGGCGTCCAGATTCTTTACTTGCAATTTGTAAATAAGTTTTTACCGTCTCCAGTAAAATGGCGAATTTGTATTTACGAAGTATCCATTCTTCTTTCACCCTCAAAGTATGTCCATCTAGGGCAACATGTATGTAATTATTTACAAGTGTCCGTAAAGCAGTCCACTAATTTAGTCTTTTATGAGGCATCGCCAGCTGGTTTGTGGTACTTAACATGGATTTGAAACACAAGCAAAGAGTAGCAGTCAAGTTTTGGGCTCGACTCACGACAACGTCCACGCAAACGCACAAAATGGTTAAAGAAATCTATGGGGATGACCTTCGATTGCGTCCATGGGTTTTCGAGTGGCATAAGCAATTTCGTGAGGCAGGAGACGCTCCATGAACCAGACGCTGCCATCCACTGCCTGAACTGAAGTAAACGTTAAGATTATCGAGGCCACGATATGAGAAAATCGAACAATAACTATATTGCAGACACAATTCAATTTTCATTGTAAGAAGTCATTTATGGGAATGGAAAATTTCAGAAAAGTAGATTCTTCATGGAGTAATGACGACAAGAAGTCAAGTTGACCTGTTGTGTCATCATAAGTTGAAAGTTGAAATCATGGCTCATGAACCGTACTCGTCTGATATTGTTTCCTGTGATTTTCACGTATGCCATGGAGAAGAAAACAGAGCCTCGTGGACGCCAATTCACTTCCAATGATGAACTTAACAATGTTGTAATAAGTGTCCCAATGGTTCCAAAAGTTGGCCAAAGTCCCAAGTCACAAAACTGACATTTCCGGGCCTCTTATCTAATCTCCCATTCTACTATGTTGAGACAACATAAAATCCCTAAGACAATTCAACTCGTGGTGAAGATCGAGCTCCTCATGGCTGAACGAGCGATGATAGTGTAATTTTCTACATCTTATTGATTAAAAATATTAGAGAAACGTTCTTTCTCACTATTCATTGCTTACAATGAATGAAAATATATGAAAATCCCGATATTTTGTCCATCCTCTCAGTTTTCAACCTATTGAACGGAACGTCCACAATTTAAGAAGTATTTGTGGAACACTTTGTTTTCGTTCCCAAACTTTTAAAAAAATCCCATTCTGTCCCAAAGAATCCACCTGTAAATGCCCTAGATGTCAGTACATTTCATATAATACGGAGATGCTTTAGTTTTATCTACACCACCATTATTTCGTTTGTTATTTATCGCATTTAGGTATCTATCGCTCAGGCTGAGATAGGGTTTAGGAAAGGAGTCGGCCAGGACCTAAGTGCAAAGTTGTATCTCAGTATTTGTTGCCTGAGTGAGTGAAGGAAAAGCCTCCGTCTAGATGATCGGCTAATTGTATCGAACTCTGGATCTCCCAAAAGCAAAGCCAATGTTCTACCAACTGAGCTACGACCGCTCTTGCTGTTCTCCGTCTCATCGGTTCAATTAATATCTTCTTTCAGTGACTTAACTGCGAACGCAATGAAGCTAAGTTGTGTTCGGATCCAGCTTCCATTGATCCGAACATCTCCTTTAACTTTTCTATAAAATTGGGTTGCGTCAGAACTTTGGAGGAGTAAACCTTTTGTTGCATATCTTAAAGACAGGAGGAAATGAAAGATTCACTGGTAATTAATGATGTGATATCTCAGAACGTTAAAACAAACCATGGGGAAAATGTACAACATATTTAAAACTCGTATGCTACATTTTTTGGGGGGTACACTCATTTCATCTTGCGTGACTATTCAAATCGATTGATATTGTCCTGAATTCAGAGTTAAAAATAGCTACTTTTTACGGAGTACGTGCATATCCAGGCGCTTCCTCGCAGTTATCAAAGATGTAAAACAGATTCCTAGTTTCAACGCCACTTTCCTTTTACTGTTAGGAGTTCATCCATATTCATATTGTTTCTTTCAAGCTCAACTGATGTGAAACCATCTCAAGTTAAAATCAAACATTACAGGATTTTGTGCTTGGTCAATACTTTTTTTTCGGAACTAATATTTTATGCATGCAAAATTAAAATCAACGGGAGAATGTCTCTAATATTAGTTACTCGTTTCTCCATAATGTATAATGCTCTCCTACCTTCGTAGCCATTATTATTATTATTATTATTATTATTATTATTATTATTATTATTATTATTATTATTATTATTATTATTATTATTATTATTATTATTATTTATAAACTTCCTGGAAACAAGAAACTATATGTTTTGAAATTTGCAATAGGTACTTTACACATTTGACTATAATGTCATTACAGTATTACCACAGGCATTACTGATGATGTAAGGTCTATCTTGTGAGGTCATTCTATAAAAAAGGAATAATAACGTAGATTCGAATATTCTGATCTCAGAGTATCAGTGTTGGCAGGTGAAGACGATATTCGCATTAATAATGATCCTGTAAGGAATTTTAACAGACTCCGCAATTCAAAATCCTCCCCCAAACTTCTCGAGCTCCAACTTCAACGTTTTACGGATACAATATATATATATATATCGATAGGTGCCCAGCAAAACTCGGTTTAAACCTTCGTAACTCCCAATTTTGGCTTTTCACCCCCCACCCCAAACTGGAAATCCTTCAGAATTTCTCCGTCACTTCATCATTACCACCGTTTCTTTCAGACAGTAACCGGGTGGGTATCATCCTGAGAAATATCCCAGAGGAAAATAACTAAAGACTAGTGTGAAGAACCATCTGTTACTATTTCTTGTCATGACTTACGTTAGCACTGTAGAGTTGTCAGCCCTAGAATGAAGATTATATTTCATCTTGGTTGGCAATACGGAGGGAAAGAGACCATTGGGAAGACAGAGGTGTCGTTGGAAGGACAATATCAGAGGGGATCTTCGAGAAGTAGGTTTCCTGATGAAAACTGACTTGATCTTGCCCAGAGTAGAATACTATGAGGAACGTTTGTTACTACGGCGATGAACTTGCGAGTTCCGTAAGCCACAGAGTGAGTAAGTAAGTAGTGTGAAGAACATAACTTGTCTCGTGAGAAAATTCGTGCATAATAAGTATATGCGAGGACAGGGCGAAAAGTTTCAGACGTCACATAACGATAGCGCCATTACGCTCAATATTGCGTTGAAGCAATTCGAATTTAAATTCATTTGGTTTAGCTATCCCAACAACTTCCGTTGTTTCGAGACTTATTGATCAGATGCAAGCAATGTGGTGCAAACTTTTCGCGCGCGTAAGATATTGTGCATATGTTTCGTCGATATGCCGTGGCTAAGGATTTGGTGGTATCATCTCGAAACCATCTATATACTTGTGGATTTGAGTCAGGTGGATTTTGGGTAATGCTAGATGCAACACTACAAGTAAAATCGTTTAGCATGTTTGACTAATCATTTAGTTACTACCCAATGACCGTGATGAAGGAGAAAGAGTGATATTCCGTTTTCCTTTTCTTTTTCTTGGTCCACGCTTAAAACCTACTTCTACTCAAATACCGTAACAAGTTGAAGTAAATTCTGATACTTAAAGTATTACTGTGTGATGTCTGTCTACTATATTACCAACGTTAATAATAAACTAAATGATCTTTTGATTAGAAAGACACGGCGCTTGGCATATTGGGAGTGATGACACAATAATATGTGGAAGCCACGTCAAGATCAACTATCAATGAACATGCTCACCTCTCTGAACACAGAAGAAGGCAACAGTTACCAGTCATGGACAGACAGTACAGAGCGACACAAGCCAATTTGATCACAGTGTAGTAGTGGTGGCAGGAGGTTGGTGCCAGTCGCAATCTTTGGTTGTTTTAGTACCACATGAAGGGTGTGCCAAGAATAGACAGATATCTAGCAGAAGAAGCTACATATGGTTGATCCGAGAGGCGAGGGTTGGGTGTCAAGACGCCATTTCAGTAACGACATACCACTTTGGAACAACCCATCAGTTCAACAGACAACCAGTATGACCAATTATGTAACGTACCTTGTGTGGACTGGGGTTCTATAGACGTTATCCGAAAGTCCTGAGAAGCCAGCGTCATTGCAAACAGTGACTCGCATCATACAAGGAAAGACGTCAATGACGTGGACAAATGGTAGGAAATAGTCTGGAGTAGCATATTCAGTTTCATGTTGAAACATGCAGATAGTCGGGTCTGCATCTAGCGTAAACAGCACAAAGGATCAGCCTATACTTGCATAATTCAAGTTTAACAAGACGTTGACAGAATAGTTGATCCTCATAATACAATCCGTGAACCGTGAACGCTATATGGATCTGTAAACAAACCATCTACAGATTACCCCGGCCCGACCACAGTGACACATTTCAACACGATAACACACGTTCACTACGAAGTGGTTGGATGAACAATACCAAAATTTCTCCACATTATCGTGGCTCCAAAGCTCACCGGACTGTAATTCCAGTCCATTTCGGAACATCCTGCAGTCGTGATCGCCCAAATATTCGGAACAACTCGTTAGTTATTACGTAAGAATTCCCAATCCAAAAATAGATCAATACTATTCACGTTCGGGCATGTCGACGCGTTTTTTCTTCTCATGCAGACTTGTACAATGAACGTGAGGTCGATGTCAACGTTGTTCAGCAGGGCCTACTCTCAACAAAGACAAGATTCAACATAGGATATACAAAAATTATGTATAAAAATTATCTCAGATAACACATATTTATTTCCCTTCTTCATTATTTGAGTCATTTGTTTGTAAACCTGTCATCTTAAGAAAATAAACTTTCTTGCTTGTGTTCATCAACAGATGTTCGCTGATTTCTCGATTATAACAAAGCATACCAATGCCTGAATGAAAACAGAGTACTTGTCTAGTTGGAGCTCAATCATTACGTATCTTATAAGTGCATGAAGAACACAATCAGCCTGGAAACTGGATTTTCAGTTTTGAAAATCGACGATATTGCAAATAGACGACTCACAAAAATCTGACATAAAACAAATCACAAAAATATCGCTGGTTCTGAGATGACACCACCAAATCTTTCTACCCAATGATGCTTCCCCAAAATGTAACTGTAGCCACAAACAGTGTTGCACAAACGGCCATTGTTTGATGGGTCCAAAGTATTTCACAGCCAGATGTGGATGCATACACTTTGTAATGGACATTATGGGCTTACAGTTTGAATTCTACATTTTGAAATAGCAATATAAACATGATTTGTAGAGATGGAATAAAAGAATATATATACCTGTATATATATATATATATATATATATATATATAAGTATATCGATACTGAATAAAATAAGCAATAATTAAATTAAGAGTGATATAACAGAAGAAAAATTAAAGTGGACCAGAAATCTGAAAAATAAGTTATTTACAATTAATTCAGCTAATTTTAACGGGTTCAGTTATATGAGGTTTGATAATCTGATGTTTTACAAGCAGATAGTTCCGAATTACTAATCATAAACTATTTTTTTTTAAATTAATTTGATATACTGGTATTTCGGAAACCTTCCATAATCAAGATATGAGTAACAACTTCATTTATTATTTTAATTTCTTATCGCCATACTGTCTGGCATTTCAATTAACTACTTGGTTATTTGTGTACAGTTTAAAACAAATTTGTAACTGAAGGAAATACTTCAACGTACAGACACGTTTTTTTTTTTTTTTTACATTGCCTATTGTGTAGCACTCTAAGTGTTTGTCATTATTTATGTTCATGTAATTACAAATTGAACGGCATAATTTCCTATGGATGCAGTGATAATGAGTGTTGAGGAAACAATTTTACGAACGTTTCAGATACTAATTCTAGCGATGTCGAGGAAATGGAAGGTGATATTGAAGATATTACAAGACCCTATGTTTTCCTGCTTATACAAGGCATTTGAATCTGACAACTGATATTACAAATCATTAGGTATTAATATTATCATCAACTGCGGTTTATCAACTTTTATATTTTCTCCTTCTCTTCTCCTTTCTGCCATTGCATGTGTTCTTCAGAAATAAAATTTTAGATGAATTCCAGCACTCGTCCGGGAACAGACAAAGTAGCTACACCTGCTAGTGTGGACTTGTTCACGTCATTTTGAAAGAGCTCATCGAGTTGATTACACCACCAGAAAAGCTTAACCCCTATCGATCACCAACATAACTTTTTTGTACCAGGTTAGGAAAAACTAAACATTCACAAATATCATAGACTCATAACAGATAGACTTAGCACGCTTCCCCATTTCTGTCTGCGCTAAAACTAATGGGTTTTTGTTCAGAGCACGTGATTTTGAATTCACCCGCTAGATAGCTCTGCTATAGACCTCATAATAGAATATGGCGTTTATACCAGGGCTACCTAGCGGATAAATTCAAAAACCCATTAGTTTTAGCGCAGACAGAAGTGGGAAAGCGTTCTAAGTCTATTTTACTTCAATTTTTTTAGAATTTTTAGTTTCTGATAACCAAGTAAAAAAAAGTTACGTTCGAGATTCATTGGAGTTAAATTCTCTTTGGTACTGAATTGAATTGACTTTTATTTATGGACTCTGGGCATCTAAGGCTCAGGCCGGTATAAGGAAGGGGAAAGGATGCGGGTAGGTGTCGGCCAGAGCCTATATTGAAGGTGCCATCCCGACATTTGCTTGGTGTGACTGAGGAAAAAGCCTGGAAAAACCTCAATCAGGATGGTCGGCCACTGAGATCAAACCCATGACCTACTGAATGCTACGCCAACGCTCTACCACTGAGCTACGGCGGTTCGGTTCTCTTTGGTGGTGTACTCAGTTTTATGAGCTCTATCAAATGATGTGGTCAAATCTACCCAAACAGCTTAGTCTGTTCCCAGGTCAGAAATTCCAAACAAAACATGAGCGCGATACAATGTAGTCAAGTGGCATCTTGTGTCTCCGTTTCGCTCCCTCTCCAACACTTTGATAAGTTAATTAATATTATCAACTGTCTGTTGTCTCCAGAAACACTTCCACATTACAATTATTTCCTGTGTTCACATTCCATGATAGCAATGAATAGGAACTTAGGCAGGTAACACAGGGTCATAAATCAAATTGCCCAATTGTGATACGGTAACACCTATTGGATTTATATTCAGGATGTTCACATCACACACACACACAAAATGATTAAGCCACGATGCAAGGTTCGTGACATTTTCACCACCATGCCATAAAACTAAACGGTTTAGTTAACTCAAGGAAAGCGACGGTTCTTGTTCCCCTCAGGTCACCCTATAATAATCCTACCTTGTAAAACTAAGTTAAGGTACCCGACAAGACTTCGGTATCTATTTGCATGAAAATGAAAACAAATTCAAAATATTTTTATAGTTATTGTTTTTAGTTGATGCTTATTAGTTATTCTTGCCGAGCACCGGTACACACTAAATTCGGAAAAGCGGAATTCCGATCGAATTGAGCGGAATATTTCAACTTACGAAAGCGGAAAGAGGCAACACTCTTTTAGAGCTGATTTTTATGGAAGAAAACACGAGAAATTCCAGCTCGGAAAAAGATGTTATCCGTGGTTGCTCTTACCGATGGGAATGTAATCTTTTTTTTAGATGAATGTCCAATCGTAGACCATCAGAATGAAAAAAAATAAACTTGACCTCGGCTGGAATTGAGCCGGGTCGCTCGGCCAGCAACAATGCTCTATTCCCTACGTTAGCCGGGCAAGTGCGAGCCACCACATTCGAAACGTCTTTATCGTCTCGACTTGAGAACCATGTTCAAAGATGACTATTGTATATATCTTCCTCCTCACGTCTTCTGGTATTGTTGTCATTGAAAAAGTTATCAGGCCTTCTGTTTCTTTAATTAAACACGATTCACTTCACAGCAGTGTTTCGTCTTTCAATAACCGCGGTAAAAATGGCGGATAACAAACTCAACTAATACCCATGAT
>JAGDQP010019532.1:0-25588 GCA_022664845.1 Lepisma saccharinum
TTTTATGGTACGGATGTTAATACTTTATATATTGTACAGACTGAAAAGTATTTGCAATTTTGAATTGATTCCGAATGTTTCATTTGTATCTTTAACATTGTGCACATTATTTTTTACGTTAAAGGGGAAAGTTTATTTATTTAAAAGAAGGTATAGGACTGTGTTGTTTCTTGAAACATAAAAAAAAATGAGAACTTCTACAAAGTGTTATTTGATCCTGCTTGAAAAGTTTAACCAATTCGGAAAACTTAAAAATTCTTATATTCAAATTATAATTTCCCACGACTAAGGCTTATATCTTTTTCTTTCGGCTGGTTAAAAAAATTCAATTAAGAAGACAATGTACAACCTAAAATACAATTGTTTGAACCTATGTATCTAAAAAATGTACTGCTTATGTACCTCCTGTACATTATTATTTATATGTCTAAAATAAAAAACAAGGCAATTATATGACTTACCTTTTTATGGTCCTGGGGGCGCTGCAAATCTCTGCCCCGCTGAGCCTAGGTACGCCCCTACTACTGACACAAACTCTTAATGAATATTTTTCTTTTGTATGGTCAATGGGCGATAAATTCCCCGAGAATGAGTACGTAACTCTCACCCTTTTACTGTATTTAAGCTTTTCAAAGGTCCATTTATTAATCCTATTTTCACTGACTAGACGAACGCGAGAGAAAAGACGGAGGGGACCATTCATGTCCCCTTAATCGCCGGTATGAAACCCTTTCTCTTCCATGCAGTATTACTCCGCCAAATAGTGGGTCAGGCCAAAAAAATAAAAATGAAATCCATCCCTGCGAGTCTGTATACGTGAAACTCATAGTTAAAGAATTTCTGGTGACTTTCAATGCCGAATCTAGCGATATTTTATCAGGAAAAGGTGGCAACAGTGTCCTAAGACGATCGAATAAATAAACCGTGTTTTGTTTTAAGAGCATGTCTTCAACAGATGGCACTGCCTGTCTGTTTTCCTCAAAGTAACTTTATAGCATGTTAACTTGCATATTTTTCTAAAGCCAGGTAACTTTTGCTTTGTTATAGCAACATAAATTTCATATATAATTAAGTACCTCTAGTATCATTTACCAAACTACCCCTATAATCTCATGCATCGAATCAATTGTATATATAGGTAGCTGTACCCGAAAAGATAACATTTAGAAATGTCAACACAAGGGCATATATAATTTACTTTGCCAAATATTTTACTTACACTCGCTTCGCACAAGTCTTTACAAATAGATGTAGGAAGCCTTTGTACATACATCTGTAATATACAGTAGTAGGATATTGAACATTTCTAAAATATCAAACTACCAATAGGATACATCAGTGCGAAGTTCACGTAACGTGATAATTTCTTGATGGGCTTGTCTATAATGTCCTGTCCGGGAAGAGTCTAACGTATTACTTCTTAATGCTGTTGTTGCGGCTATTATTCCACAGAGCTGATCTTATTACCTTCTGTTCTTCTTTTCTGCTGTTTACTAACCTACAGTGGGTTAGGTTCAGTTAGATTATTTCCTATATATACGCATTTTGAAATCTTTACACAGTTGACACAAGCCGTTTTTTACTGTTTATAAGTGAAGCTTCAGTGTCTGGATCGGCTCTGCGGAACTTCACCCGTTATTACTGACGAGGGATTTTGCATCCATGGTATTTGAAATTATTTGCATTCTCCTGCATGGTTTACTGTATCCTGATAACTTCTGTACGCCATATATTCTTTGATATATGGGATTGGTAATGCACGCCCAATGCAGAATTTTGGAAATGCATTTGTGGTACTATTTGCACGTAAGTCGCCTACCTCGGTAGTCGTGGGCGAGGGCGCTGGGCCACCGTTCATGAGGTTGCGGGTTCGAATCCCACCTGGGGCATGGAAGTTTGTCGATTTTTAACGCAGTGCGTTAAAAAAATGGTCAATATAAAATAAAGGTAGATAAGGTTTACTTTATGTACTCTAAACTTGAGCCAGCTACTGACCAATATTATACACTCTACGCAACTCATTAAATATATATATATATATCTGGCACTTCTATACGCACAACCCGGTCGGCAGCGTGACAGGAAACCACACTATATTAATTAATTCTTAAAATACTTACTCCAGTTGATTCAGAGCCGGATATAGTGGCACGCGGAGGAATACTTATAGCGGCACATACAGATGGCATTTTTTTTTTTAACGTATACAGGTTAAGGTACAGTGGGTTAGGTTTGCTTATTGTATATGTATGTAATGCGCATTTTTTACGGTTGACAGTCAGTAACTCCCGATCCTGATCCATGGCGGAAGTTCATATAGTCTCACGTATTTCTACGTCTTTGACTCCAAATCTTATTTTAATTTGCGTTTGAACACTGCTACACACTTTCATAGCATTATATTTCTCCTGTAAGGTGTTTTTTTTTTTTTATGTAGTAGTAGGTAAAGTAAACCAAACCCAATAAAATTTTACCAAGAAGGTTAGGTTGGGCCTGCTTTGGGCACTTATTTCGCAGACCTGATCCAAATATCTTGTGTCGTATAAAAGTCATTAGTTACGTTCTCGGTGATAATGAAGCAGCTCCTATGCATTTGTATTTCTTTACCTGCATGCCAATCGAAGGATTACGCCTTTCTTTCTAGTTACTTCGTAGATGTAATATATTTTACTAGTTTACTATATTATGAGGGTGACACGTTTATTTAATATATTGCTGCAGTGTAAAGTAATTCCAATACATCATCGACTCCACAATGAGGTGGCATTCTATTCACATTGTCAATTTTACGCAAAAAAAAAAAATTATAGCAATGCCGAGTGAGCGAAGGCAGGTTAGTGGTCAAGTGTTTTTGTTTTTTTCTTAACCTTTCGGTACTGATTTTATTTCCACCTTACAACGCGCGGCCATACTCGTACCACCCACCCTCTATGTCGTGGCTCAACTCTTCCGCCACTCACAGATAGTGTAATTGTAACTGCACGTTCAACACTTCCTGCTTTTCCGATTTAAAACTGTATTTTTACGCCTCACAAGTTATCAACTTAAACATTTTCGTTTGAATGAGTAAAATAAACTTACTCTCATTATGCGAGGAATGCTATTTTTTCCCTCAACTGAATTTTACTTAGTTTATTATTATTGAATCTGTGTATAGGATGGAGTAAGTACCGTACCTTTACTACAACTGAGGTGATGTTATAATCACGGCCGGGAAGTTGGTAGTTTATGTTGTCAATTGTGTGTGAAACAATGTAATTATAACCATCCTATCTGAGAATTTCTCTACCAATAATCGTAGGATACGTGTACGCTATACTTGTTTACATTAGTTACGCCTTGTACTTGCATTATGTCATTCAAAAGTCTTCACTTCCAATCAGGGTTTGAAAAAAGCCGGGTGTTTAAAAAAAACAGCCCGCCTGGACCCAGGCGGGTTTAATCGGGCTTTTTCGGGTTTTAGAAATAAAATGTGACTGTATGTAAATGCCAAGCTTCTGCCAAGACCTCAAGGTAACGGTGTGTCACTACTGTTGAATGAGGCGGCTTGGATTGGACCTGTTGTGTGTGGGGGGGAGACACTTATGGATTCGTGCCGCATCGTGGTTCGGAGTCCAAGGTAATTATAGGTCCCGAAATTCCACCATTCATAGAAGAGGTAGGAAAATGAGGGAGAACCCCATTCGGGAAGGTCTCACTGATCCGACTGAGCAGGTTCTGATCTTTTAAGGCCTTTAGGCAACTTTGTCTCAGGCCAAATGAACGATGGGGGAAATTGGTGGAATAAAGAAAATGAGAGGAACGGGAGAACCCCAAGAAAACCCACGCACATAGTGTTTCTCCATCACATGGGCACGCGCCAGGATCGAACTAAGGACCCCCTTGCATCAGTGGTGAGCGTTCTACCACTGAGCCACCGCGGCCCGAGCATGATCTGAATTGCCGCTCAACCTTCCCAGTTTCACACCAACCAAATAGTTTTTTTTTTTTTATTCTCACATTACTTCCTGATTAGCTCTGTGTTCTGGATTATATGTGCTCAGGGGTGGATTGGTAACCAAAGGTCCTTTGTGGTAGTGAGCGTTATGAGGCGTGGGCCCTGGCTTCCCGGCCAGGCTAGTCCGCCCGTGTAAGTGTTGTATTAATATTGTACCTGTTTGAAAATTTATGTTATTATTCATAACATTTGTAGAGCGTAGTAATTCTGCACTGAATTTCATACACCAAAAGACGTAGTTTATGTTAAAGTTTAACAATAATGTCATTTGTAAAAAAAAATATTAAAGATTGAAATTGAAGAGTATCAAAATCTATAATCATTTTAGTTGAAACAGTTAATTAGTTCTAGTCTTAAAGACAAAATTAATGAAGAAAACAAAACGCACACACGCACTGGATTTTAAAGTGGGCTTTTTCAAGCGGGCCCAACCCTGCTTCCAATGGTTCTAGTTACGCATTCATCCGCAGTACTATAGACTATTTATTACCTGCACTTCGCTGTATTCTGTAACTTTTCAGAAACCAGCTACTCACTCAGCTTTAATCATATCTCTATTCATGCAAAGTTTTTAACAACTCCTTATAATTGTTACCTACTAACAGGTAAGTGATAACACCAGGTTAAAATTTTGGCCTAATGGTAAAACTGAATTCAGAATCGGCCCACCGCGGTAACCAATTTTTATTTCCGTTCAAAACAATACAGCAGCAATATCACTCACTCCCACAAAGACAATTTTCCTTTCAACAAGGGTTTGCCAAGGAGGGTCCAGTCCAATACCACCACCTTTTTTTTTGTTTGTTTGTTTTTGTTTTTAAATGATTACTTTGCATTTTAGGTTGTTAGTCGTGAATTGCATTCTGTCATTATAACTCTAGAATAATACTGTTATCTAAATTCTACAACGCTTTGTGATACTGAAATACAGTACAAGGAAGTACTAGAGTTTAAGCACGGCCTTTATTAAGGTCCACTTAAACAAAGTTAACACAGATGTAGTAAAGATGAGGATGCATTACTTTGTATCTTTGTACTACGTTGCATTTACTTTTTTTTTTTACGGGGATGATTTACATGTGACGCGGGTTTACGCATAGTTGCCTATATGACCCATAAATGTAACTACCTTAATCTACGGCTTATAGATCGCGCAAGAACAAGGCAGTTTTCATCATAAACACCTACTTTACGAAGATCTCTTCTAAAGGTGTCTTTCCAACGGCGTCTCGATCCTCCTAATGAGTAATCCACGTCAAATCAACACACACACACAAAAAAAAAAGTAAAAATCCGCCTCACCATCTCAGATTTCAAAGATCTTTGGAACATATAAAAAATCCAAAATTTTAGATTTATCGAGCCGCTAGTTTTTGAAATGTAAATTATTGATAATTCGAAAAATTGCCGAATTTCGACACACTCTCGTAAACAAAAATGACTCTATCTCTATAATCCTTTGTTCTAGAGAGCTTATCTTGGGCTCATTTTAAAGCTACTGAAATAGGTTTTCATATAATATATAACTCGATATATATGTTTTTAAAATGTATTTTTCAAAAATTTTCAAATTTTGATTTCTCAGAAAATCCCAATTTTAAAAATTTCAAAAAATTCACAGAAATACTTTATACCATCCTCTTACAGCTCCCTAAGTTTCATTTTGAGATCGTCATTAGATCAGCTGATACAAGGGATACAGTTTCAGCATGTGTTTAGAAAATTGAGTAAATTTTAAAATGCTGTTCATAAAGTTCCCCAGATGCTCTTCAAAGATGATTTTAGATCCGATTCCCAGTGAATTCAATCATTAAACATATATAAAGACTAAGTAGCCTATCTAACTAAAACTAACACAAACAAATCTTATCTAACCTGTTTTCTACCGGTCTGAATGATCTGGGGTGTTTCTATATAGCAGTCAAATTTTAATATTTTGATGAGAATGTATTATTTATATTTAAATTGTAGCAAAATGGAATATACCTCTCCCCTCCCTCTCTCTCTCTCCTGAGCCCATTTTGTAATGGATTATTCATTTTTAGAATGGGGTAAAACGGCGACACAGTGTGCATCCACAACATGTTTTATCAACATGTCCTAGTGGTGGGGCTAGCGTCAACCGTAATAAGCATCACGTGTTTATGTTAAGCTGTTTGGAAGCGACAATGTCTTCTAACTGATGTCACAGCCTATGAGAATTAAAGGTCCGGGAATACGCTACTTATTCGATCGTGCCTTGTCCAGAGAAGTTGAACTTTGATGGAATGAATGGGTATGTCATGTCAATATACAACGACCGATGGTGGCTATGCTATGTTTTAGAGAAAGACGAAGTGAAAACTCATCCATCAGGACCTTCTTTTCCTTTCTCTTGTCCTTCAGTACCTGATATGCTCTGCATTACTTCAACTCATGTAATTTGCAAAGTCAATCCCACCACACCAACTGGCCGAGCTTGCACTCTACCAAAAGACGAAAAGATTATTGAAGAGAAATTCCAGCAGTACCTTGACTCAAGAAAGGATCAATAGACTTAAGTTAGCAGCAGACATTTTACAAGGTACTGCGTTCATTTTTTCTTTTCTCCCCAAGCCAAGCTGCTGTAACTGATGTTTCGTTCCTGTTCATTGCAAACTTATTCATTATGTAAGCTTTTAAATTACCGTATTGTTTCGAAAATGTAGACCTAGCAAGAACATTAATCACTAATCATAATTTTTGTTAGACTTCTTTCTTTTATTACATTTTTAAATACATGGTGATCCTGTATTCTTCGTATCAGCTGATCTGATCTACTGACGATCCCAAAATGAAACAGGGAGTGTAAGAGGATGTTTTTTTTTTTTAATCAAAATCTGAAAATTTTGAGAATTTTTGATGGATAAATTTTTAAAAAAAGTTTTATCGAATTATGTATCATATAAAAGCCTATTTCAGTAGGTTTAAAATGAGCCCAAGATAAGCTCTCTAGGGCAAAAGGTTACAGAGATAGAGCCATTTTTGTGTACGAGGGTATGTCAGAATTTGGCAATTTTTTTTTTAATTTTCAATTCAATAATTTATATTTCAAAAACTAGTTGCTCGATTAATCTAAAATTTTGGATTTTTCATATGCTCCACAGGTACAACTTATATACCAAAAATCACTGCAATCGGAGAGAATGAGGTAGAAAAGCTGTGTTGAATTAACGTGGAATGACTCTTAACGAGCCGCCGTAGCTCAGTAGTAGAGCGTTGGCATAGCATTCGGGAGGTCGTTGATTCGATCCTGACTGGGGTTTTTCCTCAGTCACAGCAGGCAAATGCCGGAATGGCACCTTCCCCTCCCTTTCCCAGCCTGAGCCTTAGATGCCTAAAGGCCATAAATACAATTCTATTCCTAACGGCTCTTTCCGGCTTCCCAATCACAATGGAATATAATCTTTATTTTTTCCCTACCCGGACTACATAGCATACCATCTCTTATCCTGTGTGATTTAATTATTCTTACAATGTTGGGCGAATATTGTACAGCCTGTTGAGTTCTTTCTTATGCAGTCTCCTGCATTCTTCGGTCATCTCGTCCCGTTTCGGCTCATATATTTTTCTCAAAACTTTATTATTTTCGAACACTCGCAATTTATGTTCATCTGCCAGGGCTGTACTCCAACTTTCGCTACCATAAATTGTTACCGGCAGTATTACTGCTCTGTATATTTTCAGTTTTCAGATCCTTGATGTTAATCGCGAGGTCAAGACTGGTTTCTCTTACAGACAACCTCCTGGCCATCGGCTTGTTCTTGCCCAATCAGAATTTGCTCTCCAATAGGTCTCTATTCCCCAGACTTAGCACGCATGATTATTTTTCTTGTGGGCTGTCGGTTTACCTCAATAGAGGAGGTTCTGTGACTGGAGGAACTGTGACTAAAGCCGTCAATTCGATTATAAAAGTGCAAACTGTTCTGAATGTGAATACTAATATACTTAAAGTACGTCGTAAGTCGTAGATCATTACAAGAAAAGAGATGATCAAGCGAGTGCGCAAGAGTACTGACTGTATCACGTGAGCTATTTACGCACGAACAGCTGAACCGATTCCAAGCAAATTTTATATGATAGTAAACCTTGTTCTGAAGCTTCTAGGTGTACTAAAGTAATTTGGTTATGACTTTGGCACGGTTTTGATTACAATGGTTTTAGCGTATTTAGATCACACGTGTACGATATAGATATTTCCGTAGTTGGAAATCCGTACTGTAGATGAAAGCAAGATTAAATATACTTAAATAAATAAAAGTTGATAAAGTAATAATAAAACTCCTTTTCTTTCAGACGTCGCTTGATAGTACAATATGCCCGTTCCTGTAGGCGCAGGTTATCAAACTGGCCCAAGCTGTTGGGATCGAGTCAAGTTTGGCTTTGCAATAGGCTTTTGTGTAGGAATGGCTTCTGGTGCTCTGTTTGGAGGATTTTCAGCTCTTAGGTATACATTTATTTTCCATCTAGTCTCTCTTTAAGCAAAGTGAATAGTTGATGATTTATAGTAGTTCAAATTCTTAACGATACTTAAAGTTACGCAGTAACGGACAGTGGCCAAAATTGCTTTTGTAGTAAGTAATGTATTTATTTCATTTTACTGCTTGCTTTGAAAGTTCCTTTTGCTTGAGCCACAGATGTTCACGTAGTGTACTTTATGTAATGTAACATTATAACTTCAATATGGACATATCGTCGCTTATCTCATGAGTTGGCGTATCTGATTTCCGCTGCTTTTCAGAGTTTAAAGAAGTCCATTTTGCTCATTTGAAGCTCATTCTATAGAAACACTATTCATCATCGTATGAAGATAAGTTTTCAAGTGTTCAATACACAAACATGATATTTCGTAAGAATATACTCTTCACGAAAATTATCTTGAAGTAGCGCGATTCACAAATCAATAGTTTACAGATACGTCACTACGTGAGATTGGCGACGATATGATCTCCATTAAAAAAGATCATTTACTTGCATCTTATAAAAGACGTATATGTTAGCGTTCTGGAATGGATGCACGAAAGACTCTTTGCAAGCAAGCACGACAAATGCATGGACGGAAAACGAATGGTTTATAAACAACGGCATTATACATTTGCTGCTGGACTCCAGTATTGCATTTGCCTTTCCATTCTTACCTTAAAAATTATATAATATATATATATATTTTTTAAAAAAAAGTAAGGCAAATGCGCATGTGGTACGCAGGTAGGGTCGCTCCACACATTCTCGACCTACAGCTCAAATGTGAGATGGGGTGGTAAGCCCCGTAGTCAGTTTGATAGGAAGCTGAGTCTGCCTCAGAGCGCCAGGCATGGGAGCACTGAAGAAAACTCCCCAACGTCCTCGCCGGGATTTGAAACTAGGTTGCCCGATTCGTGATAAGACACGCTACAACCTGAGCCATATAATTGTGTTCTTAATTACAAGTTGTATAGTATTTAGTTACTTGGTAAAATATAGTCTCCATGTGTTACATTAATTTGTTAATTATTGAATATACATTTCCTTAATGTTTCTCCACATATCTTGTGGCATGCTCAAGAGGTGAATACCAATATTTATAACGTAAAGGCGAAAGAAGAAATGAAGTAGGAAGAGAAAATGCGAAAAGAATTTAAAATTTATCTAAACTAGTAATCCATTGTTCCCCCTTACGAATTGTCAAATTAGTTTTTTCCGAGTTGCCAAATCCTAATGATGGATTATGCTGTATGTACGGTGTTTTTGAGCCAAATAGAGGCGTTTTTTTTTTTTTCTCCTCAAATAAATTACGTGCGAAATTATTTGTGAAAATGTATGTTTAAATTTGCGGAAAATATACATCTACAACAATCGTAAGTATGGAAGTGTAATTTAGTGCATATATTATTGGAATTGTGGTTTTTTTAAATGCACAATTGTAAAGTACTAAGTTTTAGAGATAATAGAATCAATGAAAGAGAGCTTTTGTTTTAGTTAATATTGTCAGCATTGAGTACTGGTTTCTTCGATAAGAAACCATGTAATATGTCTTCTTAACATAACGATTAATGGATGTTTTAGGTTTGTATAAAATGCATGTTGATTCTATTTTGTGCTTTTCACACCGACAAAAGTACCTCACGAATTCCTGACATGAAAATAAGAAGAAAAAATAGTACAGACCATCAAGGGTGCACGAATGCTTTGTTTCGGCGCTATAGGCTGCCAAAAGTGTGGGAAAATAAACTCTAGAGCTTGATATTTGTAATACCAATAACAGTAGAACTGAGGCGACATGATACTGTCCAAGACTTCAAATCTGCTCTATCCAGAAACGCATATTCCCAAATTGTGCGATGGATGCGCAAGGGATTCCATGAAAGGAAGTAAGGAATTGCTAGACATTTTCTGGAGTAAATCTGGGTCGAAATGAGTACGAATATGGGTACAGAACGTAATCACTGCCATCTAACCGGGCAATGACACCCTCTTTTACTGATAAGAAATGCACTAAACGTTCGTTGAAATGTATGTAATTTACTTTTGTTTGTTATGCAACCACGCATATTTAAAATAGAAATCGTTCCGCAAAGGTATTCTGTTTGACATATCGATTGGCCGCAAACTAATTATCATCAGTTGCTGGAAGGTAGTCCCATTCATGCTTATTTCGACCTACTTTTACTCCAGAAAATGTCTGGCAATCTCCTACTTTCTTTGGAGAATCCTTTGCGCACCCAGTGCACAGTTTTGGAATACGTATTTTTTGATAGAGCGGGTTTGAAGCCTTCAACGGTACCATGCAGCCTCATCAGTTCTGTTGTTAATGGTGTTAGAAATATCAAGCTATAAAGTTTATTTGCCCACGTTTTCGGCAGCTTATAGCGCCGAAACGAGGCATTTATGCACCCTCGATAGCCTATACTTTTTTTCTTATTTTCATGTCGGGAATGTTGTGAAGTAGTTTTGTCTGTGTTATTTTGGAACACCCTGTATAAGTGTTTAGAAAGAACGAAAACAGAGTTAGAAGAATTAGCAGCTCTTTCATGTTCATTGACTGTGGTATGTTCCGTTTAATCATCTAATGTACTTTTCTTTCGCAGTTAGAATCCGCGTACACACTTGAGGATTGCATTCGGTCAGAGCAAAGCATTTGTAACATGTGGAGGGCATAATGCTGGAGTCAAGTTTAATAATAATAATAACCTTTAATTTACATTATAATTTTGGAATATATGACAAATTGTTCTTTGTTTATTAAGTTTTATAGAACGTTAGTTTGCTTTTAAACGTTATGCTAATCATGTAATGATTTGTGGCTATATCCATTTTGATACCTATAATGAGTGAATATAGTTAATTTCGTTTGCCAAATCAAACAGGTTCGAATATAGCAAATGGACAGCGTGGAGAGGAATGAATTTTGTTCTTGCCTTGATGTAAGTCCTTTCGATGCAGAATATTACGCTCACTATTAAAAAAAACTGTATACTCAAACGTTTTCGCGGCCCCATGTGGTCGCATAATCATGTAATCAGGAAGGTATGTGGAGGGAAGTATATATTATTTTCATAATCACATAACTCTGTGGCCACATGGAGTCGCGAAAACGTTCGTGTGTACAGTTTTAATAAATAGTGAGTGTAATATTGTGAAGACTTACGACAAAATTCAAGATGAGAATCAAGTTCGACTGTAGTTTGTACAATCGAAGGAAAAAAGAAAAGATGTTTGACTTCAATATGAGAGAATGGCTGGACTCTTGGATGTACACCGCACTACAAGCAGGTTTCCTGCCAACTGACTTCTGGAGTCTGTTGTTTCTGAAAAGTGATAACTCAAGGAAAGTAACTTTATCCAAGTGCTCTTTCTTTCACATACATAAATGTTAGCTTCTAACCTTGGTTTTGACAATATAGTTGTTTCAATGTGGCCCACAATGATATCGGTGCAAGTGGGCTCCCTACAGAGGCTTTTTTTTTTCATACAGATCTGTTTTCAAACTGAAAAAAGTTTATAGGGATGCACATCGCGATTAAACTGATTATTTCTTCACTTTCCAAACAAGAAAATTTATTGTTATACAAATAGGCCTGTATATATGAAATAACTTTTGTCGGCTGTTCTATTTTTCCCTGTGCATAAAATGTTTGTGATAAATTTACCAATAAATATGTAGGACGTTTAAGCTCTGAAACAATAGATCTGAGAGAAACACCTTACGTATGTATTTTACAGAAGGCCTAAATAATCTGTAACGACGGATGTGCGACTATAGGATTTTTTTTAAAATTAAATATATATTGTCTGTTTTAATTTATTTTTAAAATGTATAACACTGTTTCCTGGTAGTTCTACATAATTTAGATCTAGTAGTAAATCCTGAATTTTATTACTGTAGCAATTCGTCGAGATGATGATAAATTTTCCGCCTTTTTATCACTTTTTATGCACCAACACTGGCATATTAGTTAAAATAAAAGGGAAAGGGAAAGCTATCTATCCCCTGTGCGATACGCACGCGCCGTGAACAGAGCATGGGGACTGTGGAGGTAACGCTCCAAATTTTCTTGACCTACAGTACCACGCTCGACCGCCTTTATCTTCCCAAGGTGCCCAGGAATACCAAGTACTCTAACTCTGGTACTGAGTTTGATAGGAGGCTGAGTGTACTTCAGTGCGGCAGGCATGGGAACACTGCGAGAAAAGTCTCCAGTGTCCTGGCCGGGATTTGAACACGGCTTGCCCGATTCGTAGTCAGATGCGCTACGGCCTGAACCACGGCGACTCCTGGCATATTAGATATGTCTACCAAAATGAAGCTGAATTGTCTTTTCAATAGTCTAAATTCTATCCATCGTAAGGTAAAATACCCATACCCATGGGTACTTGGATAAAATTTAAATCACTTTTCTTGATCAGGTCAGTTGACAAAAAAAATAACATCCAAGTCAGACTTCTTTCTTCTAGCGTTTAAATTGTATTCGAACCCCTTGATTTGGCAAATGAAATTAACTATATTCTCTCCTGTAAGTGGCAAAACTTGATATAATGATTTGTGGTGATATGATTGACAATTTATCCAAAATAATGTTCAATAACACTCAATCAAAGAAAATGTCAGCTTGCCAAAATATTCCAAAATTATACGTATGAATAAAGTTTATTATTATTAAATTGATTCCTACATTATGTCTCCCACAGGTTACAAAGGATATAATTGCGAGAAAAAAATCCCTTTCGGCAGGTCTACAGGATGAGGTGGATCTCTAAGTTTTTGTTTGTTTTTTTGATTTTCAAAAATTCAAATCTCGCCTTATATGAGCGCTATCGAGAAACTAGTTATTGATTTATAGATTAATCATCAAGAGCTTTTCAACGATACCCCACAAGACGTGGTTTTAAAAATTTCGAATTTCCACCCTCACAACCCCTGAATCGTTGGTGTCAGCGTAAACTTCATAGGGAGTACTAAAATTTATGCAGACAAAGTTTCCCTCTAAACTCCATAGGGGCTGATATATATATATATTTTTTTTCAAAATTTCAACCCCCTCCTCCGACCACCCCTTAGGTCGATTTTGCTCATTAACGAACTTAGCCGAGCTACTAAGCCTAGAAACAAGATATTAAAATTTGGTTCAAATATCTACAAAATTATGGCCGCTAGTGTGTTAATATGTAATTATATATATAGATAGATAAATATCGTACCGATCTCAATAGGTATATTTTTCTTCGAAACCTACCTAAAAATACAGTGGGTTGATTAAGTGGAACTTACCAGTAACAATGAACATGAAACACATGCTATTCTTCTAACCCTATTTCCAATCTTTCTAAATACCTACACACTGAAAAGCACAAAATAGAATCAGCACGTATTTTATACAAAGTTACTTGAAACAACGCATGACTGACTCCCTCTCATTGGGTCTATATTCAGTAACACTTACAAGCAAACATACTGATGGGGCAGAAGAGAATTATTTATCAGCATATCAAAGTATGTACGAATGTAAACTTTTGTCACTCGAGCTTAATTGCTTTGGGAGATATCGGTGATATAAAAGTCAGATTCTGTCTGTGGAGAATGATAAAGTGTGGAAATACCCTTACGTTTTTAAATTGTTGAATGAAATAAAAGGTAAATAAACAGTAATTGGTACCGGGTGGAAGGCGGGTATATTCTTCATGGCCGCCATATTGAATCTCGTTTGATTTTCTTAAATGAGAAAGGGGCCATGTAATATGTCATTCTGGGGTAGAATTTCACGGGAAATATGTTTCTGAAGTCAGTTTTTCCATAAGTGTGTTATTGTGAGAGATGAAGGAATGTGACACTAGTACGGGGTAATGATGCAGTAGCCTGAAGACACCCATTTCGTTTAGAAATATCGAAGTAAATGAAACTCAAATGCATACAAATTGTTCCTGGGTATAGATATGGATTTGTATTCATGTGTGTATCATTTCCTTAGTTATTTCAAAACGAAATGTTTGTTATCAGGATATTGCATAACATATTTACGGCAAAACTGATTTCAGAAACGTATTTCCCGTTAAATTCTAGTCAAGAATGAATGACATATTACATGACCGCCTTATTTAAGAAAATCAATCGAGATTCAGTATGGCGGACATGAGAAATATACCCTCGGCTCCAACAGATAGCGCCTTCCATCCAGTACCCATTACTTCCACACTTTTTTGACCACTCTTCATAGGCATCAGTATAACATCGGTATCTCCCAAAGGAGTTGCGCTCGAGTGGACAAAATTTGCATGAGTACAGGTTTTACATTCTAATCATGACGGAAGAAAAAAAAATATTGTTTTCTGCCCCATCAGTATGCTTGCTTGTTAGTTTTTTAAAAATGCTGTTGTAAATTAGTAAGTATCCACAATTGTAATAGTATTTATAAGTGTCCACAATTTCAATATTTAGTATTTATTATATTTCAGAGTTTGGATGCGTTGCTCTTCTGGATAGTGCGAGTTTCTTGTCCTGTTTCAGAATTTCTGTTGATGTCTTTTGAGGTGGTCCAGGATATAGGGTACGTCGGCGTCTTCGTAGAGCTGGATAATCCTGGTGTACCATTACTAGGGAGTCCAGCGACCAGTAACAAGAAGATTCCTTGACTTTTCCCGGTTTTGCAGACTAAAATCATATTTGTCCAGATTGCCGTTGACTCATTATAGAAAAATGAGCTTAATTTTACCTTCCATACCCAATAACAGGACCAGTGTATGAAATAACTTTCGTTGGATTAAAAGAAAGGGATGACCGACCGTAGCTCAGTGGTAGCTTGACCGAGCCGCCGTAGCTCAGTGGTAGAGCGTTGGTGTAGCATTCAGAAGGTCGTGAGTTCGATCCCAGCGGCTGAAATCCTGTCACACCAGGCAAATGCCGGGGTGGCACCTTCAGCATAGGCCCTGGCCGACACCTTCCCAAATCCTTTCCCCTCTCCTATCCCGGCCTGAGCTTAGATGCCTAAAGGCCGTAAATAAAAATTCAAAATTCGTTTGTAGCTTGAACACAAATCCCTACAAGCATGGGGAACATCTTTCTCTGCTCTCACAAATGTTTCTCTGATTTAAAGAAAATTCCCTGATTTTTACCTGTTTTCCAGACCGCTCGACACCCTCATAATTTTGGGGCGTGAATATTTTCTGCAGATGTATAAATTTAAACAATTTTCTTTATTCATTTTTCTTTTTCTTACATACATTTATTGCGACATACACACAAAATGGTCGCTTCAATTTGGCTAAAGATATGACCGCCCATATAGTGCAACTTGGGAAAATCAAAATTAACTTGGCAACTCAGAAAAAAAAATGGATTACTAGTTTATTTATCTTTTAATTCTTTCTCTTTTCTTCCAATTTATTTCTTCTTCCACTTTTACGTTATAAATATTAGTGTTGATCTCTTGGAAAACCACGAGACATATATGGAGAAACTTTGAGGAAGTGTACATCTGGAGACTACAGTTTTCTCTAAGTAGGTTAATGTTATTTAAAAAGATCTTCACAGATTGTACGATTCACCCGATATTATAAGAATAATAAAATCACGACAGTTGAGAGGAGCAGGCCATGTAGCTCGGATGGGGAAGAAAAAAAAACTAAGATTATATTCTACCGTGGTTGGTAAGAGGGAGGGAAAGAGGCCATTTGGGAAGACCAGGTGGGAACGGAGCGAACTTCCGATTAGTAATGAGTATGCACGCACGTTCTAACTCTACGTCCGAACATGCCTACCATCGTCTACCTACCCGATTCCGGCGTGAGATAAGATGCCAAAAGGCCATTAGTAAATTCAAAGATGCAACGAGTTTATAAAATTGCCCTTTAAAAGTCTTTGACTTGCAATTGGATGAACTCTGTAACTATTCTTTTTGCGTTTTCTTCTTCATCTTAAATTTATAGCAGCCGACCACGCTATCCATGTGGTCTCAGGCGTCAGGCCAGCGTCTCCAAGGTTCTGGGTTCGAATTCCGGTTTAATCACCAGTACGCGCCTAGCCATACTAATCAGATGCGACTATAATCTTTTGATCGTTAATACTATAAATGAATACTAAGGATTGCCTTTTTAATTCTTCTTCCAACTTCGTAATGTTTCTCCTCTTTTCTGCAGATCTAAGATTTCAGGTTTGGAAAGCACTGTATTAGAGAATATCATGTTCTAAGCTCATGATACATTTCTATTCATGAACAAAGTAAGTTGAGGGCCTTTTGGGTTATGGAGAAAGCTCTGTATTCCATCTGCTCAGCTTTCTGAAAGGACCCGGAGGAAATGATGGGGTGAAGTTTGGAATGTTTTTTCTTCCCGATTCCATTCGTATCAGTTTAACAGACATGCAGTCTTCTCTACACTACGGAAACAGTAAAAGTTGCATAGAATGAACTCAGTCATGATGGCTGCCAGCAGAACTTGAATTCGCGCGCCTCGAAGCCGCGACATTAACGGCTGGACCCCGGGGACTGGGTAAAAGTTTTATTTTAACAGGTGATAGCTAGCTACGAAGGCCACACAATAGTGTATTTCATTCTATTTTATGTCTAAGAAAATATTTTCGTATTCGTTCATTCGAGAGCTGGCTTCTCCCTCCCCCAAGAACAATTCCCTAGTGTTGTTTTTGGTGCACTTAATTATTATATCAAAACATAGTGTTTTAAGAGTGTACATATGTTGTATTTGACAGTATTTTCTTGTTTGCTTTCGTAGGTACGGACTTCGTGGAAGGGAACTAGTGAACAATGTTGGGAAAGTAATGATTCAAGGAGGAGGGACTTTTGGTACATTTATGGCCATTGGAACTGGAATTCGGTGTTAGTGCACGCAAGAGCAGCAAGAGTTTAAATCATTGTAGTTACTCCGACTGTTTTCTAAGTGTTCTGAGCATAATTGTTTGTAAATATGACTATGTATAATATAATACTGTGATGTACACAATGGACTCCCTCTTTGGTTTCTACCGAATATTTTCTAGATCCTTTATATGGTATAATGTATGTCTTTTTCTTTTTTTGAGTGATGTAAAATGGAATAGAACTAAGAATGAAATTGTTCTTTCATGTGCTAACTTCACCTGACGGAAGGGATTCACGAATTTCTGTTTTCAAGGCTCAAAAATACTTATGCTTTCAGTGAATAATTTCTAAGGAAAATCGTAATGAATTGTATCTTAGTCTATTAATAAAGATCGTATGCCTGACATTATTTAATAAGAAATCTGTATAAATTGGTTATTTTTACTTAGACATATTATGAAGATAGCATAATCCAGTTGTATTCAAGGTACGTGAATACATATTAATTAAGCTTATAAGATATATGCAAGGTTGTTTTCGATTCTGATTTTGCCTGACTTTTTCAGGTTGCATTTAGATTTTCTATCGAGTTTGTAGCTTAGTCTGTCAAAGGCATAAATCTTTATTTGTGTAGCTAAATATTATTGCCAAAGGAGAAAACAGAAAGGCACACCCTTTGCTGACGTGAGTTTTCGTTAAGTTCTTGAATCTTTTTAATCTAAGTTTTATGTCCGTTAAGTCTTAATTTGCTTCTGTTGACCTTAGTTTAGAACTGGCGAAAATTCGATTTCCTTCCTTCAGTCACTGCAATCAATTAAAGGTTGAGATATTCAAAGGATGGTTACGCATTACCGCAAAAATAGCAAGTGGAACAATGAAGATAGGGAACTATTCTGTTGGTAAAGAGCGGGATACTCTATATCTACTTTTGTTCACGACCATACAAATAGCTTTTATTAATTGGATGTGCTACTGACTTTTCTAAATTTTCCATGTATCTGATAATGCATAACTAAGTGGGAAAAGGACTAATACACTGTATGTTTATGCTTGAACAGCCACGGTTATTTTCGTTTATTATTATTTTCTTGAGGGTAACAATATACTTTTGTAAACGATTGTAGGATTTGTTTCTCTTATTAAAATAACGAAGAATCACACACTAAATTCACTTGAATTTTATGTAACGTCTTTAGGCAACTTTGGTACAGGTCGAATGGATTATAATGAGAGAAATTGTGAACCTCGAGAAAACCCATGCATACGGTATTTGTCCACAACAAAGCCCACATGGCAAACGAGTAGGGGTCGAACCGAGGATGCCATGCACCAGAGGTGAGCAGCGTTCTACCACTGAGTTACCGCGGCCCTATTAAATTCATGTTTCCTTCACATATATCCATATATCTTTAACAGAAACCATTATTAGTTTCTTCTTTCTATTTTTAATTACGTCATATTGAAATTCACAGAAAACTACTCTTATCAGACTCATGAACATAACCCCTAAGAAATACACATGGTTTTGCTAAACTAACAAATGCTAAAATATTTACGATCAGTTCTCGGTTTCCACACTCAGTCTGTCTGTATTTCTGAGAGGCAACAAATCATAGGACAGGCTGATCTAATGCGTACATTGAAGCTTATAATTGAAAAACTGGGAGGGATCTTAGTCTCACTTCATACATGGATGCAATAATATTAGCAAAGAATGCTGGATGCAGTAGGTCGACGCAGCGCATCTCAGACAGTATGAATCGTCCATTTCAAACTAATTTTCGATCGTAAGTGAACTTAACAAATTTTGTTTTGTAGCTCCACAATTGATCTGTTGAATCGCTGTATGATAGACACTAAGAAAAATATGTTTAATTGAACTTTTTAAAAGGCATATTTGAATGGCGAAATTTGGCATATTGATGCTCTGCCACCCAACCTTTCAGGGTTCCCACCCACCTGGAATAGTCAGGGAATCCAGCTTGGCACTAAAAAGTCAGGGAATTTGATAACTTATTGTTTGAAGTTCATTGAGCTACAGGAGGAATTTAATGTTAGATCGTTTTTGAAATTACTTGGAGGCTAATGTGCCAATCATGAAGCAATTTAAACAAGAATACAGTGAAATATTTTGATGTATCTTTATTTTCATGCAACTATGATCTTTATTTTCCCATGGAATTATGATATATAAAATGGGATACCTGGAAATTTTTGAGTAGTGACCTGGAAAAGTCAGGGAATTTGATCTTGGTAAATGAGTGGTAACCCTGCCTTTAAACACAAAATTCGTATTTCCGCGGGTGGTACAACGGCAATATGCAGGAAATGAAGACCAATTTACACAAGTGCCTCGGTCTCGCTTGCGAAAGTTCTGTAGGTAGAATCCAGAACACATATAGCAGTACACATCCTGAACACACTATAGTTTTTGGTTTCAGTACTGGTCAAAGCATGATATACAATTTCTCCTCATTGGTGTTTACCCCTGTAAGATTAAAATATCTACAGTTATCTGCAGCTGAAATTTAATCAATGAAACAGTTAAACTGCAGATGATGGCGAGACGCGGTGTATCTAGCTTATCCGGACAGTTATTGAATTAACATAATTTTGTTATATAATACGTATGTACACAATTATAAAATTTATTTTCTGTGAAACTACAAATATCGTAAACTATAAATTGAGTACAGTAATACAAACTGTTACAATATGATATTGTATTTCTGTGCCTGAAAGCTATTACCGCGAAAGTTACAAATCCTTGTTTCCGAGAGGGAAGAAAAAACTTCCATTCACACAGAAACTAAACAGACAAACAACGTAACAGACTTACGTAACTGCAGTGAAGTTATAGCTAAAGAGCCATAGTGCTGTTACCGCCCATATAATTCATTTTATCTTATCAATAGCTAAAGGGACATTATAATCCTGCTCATGGTATTCGTCAGTCCATGTCCTGAAATTAAATCGCAGGAACTACAAGGTGTAGATAGAGATGTCGTTAGAAAGGTCTTGGCTACACTAGTTTTGAGTCGCCGGAACCGCCTTGATTGGCCCAGTAGTTCAGTGTTGCCAACCCATTATTTAAAGATAAAATGAATTTTATGGGCAGAAACAGCACTATGGCTTACGCCCGTCCCGCCCATTATTTAAAAAGAATGAATTCTTCACATTACTTTCATTCAGTTAGACGTAGCTGCGCCAAACTTGGCATAAATGTTATTCGTCACAATAGAAAAATATTGAATGGGTTTACCTCCCCAAACACCCCACTTGCCAGTGTTACCAACCTATTTTCTCAATTTGCTTCCGTGACTTTAGACATAGCAGTACCAAACTTGGCATAAACATTACTTGACACAGCAACATACTGTAGGTGTTCTTGTCTCCAGACAGCCCGTTGTCAGTGTTTCCAACCCGTGCCCAAAAATCTCATGAACCAAAAGGTGTAGAGACATGGTCGGTGTTTCGTTGGAAAGATCTTGGCTAGACTAGCCACCGGAACGGTCGTGACTGGTGCAGTAGTTCAGTGTTGCCAACTCATTATTTTTAAACCAATTGTTCAGATTGCTTCCATTTAGTTCCTAGCTGGGTCACTCTTGGCAGAAACATTATTCGACGCAAAAGTACTGTGGGTTTTCCCGTACCTAAGCAATGCATTTGTCAGTGCCACCAACCTATTTTATAAAAATGAATGCTTGCGTGGGTAAAGTGCTATCAAGGGATCGGAGTTTACGCAATTTTAGTAGTGTCGCAGCTCTAACTTATTTTACATTATTTAACATGTTTACAACAAGAATTATGCAACCAATGTGTGATGCCTTCCGAATACTGTACAAAACTGCATTAATCACGTTTTGGCCAGAATTTGACTTACGCGGTTGACTCCCTATGACTTCCGGATTTTCGTTTTTTCAGATTACTTCTGGTCCTAATTAGCCCAGATAATCCAGGTAACACTGTTTTTTTCGTGTTTCTCGGAAAAGTGGCAAGCATGTAATAAAAGCGTCTCGGGTCGCTACGACGTTAGTAGCATTATTCCTTGAGAAGGGATCTTACGATAATCCCTTCTCATGTGCCCTACATTTCAGAATAAATAAATTAGGTACAGCAAGTCTTTCTTTTCGAGACTTTCATAAGGTTATCTACCTCTGGAAAACATGAAGATGTCACGGAATTTTATTTTCCTTGAAAAATCTTGGGAAAATCAACCACATGTAGCAGAGCAAGGGAACTATTTTTAATGAACCTGTTAACATTCAAAATTCTTCAAAAGAAGAAGATCGATTAATTTACTGTAGCATATGTTTATCATGTAATGAGATAATCTAAAAGGAGTGGTGTTCTTTCCATCTGGATCCCGTGGTTTCTGATCTCTAGGTTAAAGTAAGATTTGTGTCTACACGAGGTTAAAATGCTCCTTGATTTCACGTCCAAAGATTTGTTTCCACTCAATTAGTTATGTTGTTTAAAACTAAACAAGGAACTATATTTTCATTAAAAATGGAGTTTTATTATAACTTCGTTGAGGGCAAATGTCAAACAGCTGTCCTTTTGACGAATTCACACATCTTTCTAGTAATCTTACCACGAAATAATGCCATTATGGAACTATAGTGTTGTAGGTATATCTTTCTTTTTTTATCTTTAGTTGTACCGCATATATATATATATAGGTTATTGCAAAATAACACCGACAATCGTACCTCGTGAGATTCCTGACATGAAAATAAGAAAAAAAAGTGTAGCCATCGAGGGTGACCAAATGATTCATTTCCGCGCTATAGGCTGCCCAAAGTGTGGGAAAATGAAATCTAGAGCTTGATATTTCCAATGCCATTAACAGTAGAACTGACGCGGCATGGTGCCTTCAAAGACTTCAAATTTGCTCTATTCAAAAATGCATACTCCAAAACTGTGCAATGGATTCCCCACAGGAAGTAAGGTATTCCCAGGCATTCTCTGGAATGAATATGGGTCGAAATAAGCATTAATAAGACGACTTTCCGTATGAGAACAGATGATAAACCTAATTAATAGCATCTAACCTGGGCAATGACAGTCTCTTTTACAGATTAAAAAACTGCCACAAACGTTCGTTGAAATGTATGTAATTTACTTATGTCTGTTATACAACCACGTATCGTTTTTTTTTAAAAAAAAATCGTTCCGGAAATGAAATATGTTTGAGATATCCACTTGCCGCAAACTAATTATTGTTACTTGCTGGAAGATAGTCTCATTCATGCTTACTTGAACCCACCTTTATTTCAGAGAAGTACTTACTTCCTTTTGGGAATTCCTTGCGAACCCATTGAACAGTTTTGGTATACGCATGTTTCGATAGAGCAGGTCTTTGAGGGTACCATGCCCCGTAGTTTTACTGTTAATGGTATTGAAAATATAAAGCTCTAAAGTTAATTTTCCCACAGAGCATTTGTGCACCCTCGATGGTCTATACTTCTTTTTCTAACTTTCATGTCAGGAATCGTGAGGTGATTTTGTCGGTGTTACAAGAAACAAGTTGCTTTGAAGAAATGTAAGAAAAGCCTAGTTTCGGAGCTAGCAACGTCCGATGTGAGCATGTCGGCGTCATAAATGACGTCATATCTCGACAAATAATGCCGTAAGAAGTGTCGGTTTAGCTAATCATAATGGAAGTTGTATCCAAAACATTTATTTGCTAAGCTCCATTCCTCAATCATAAACATTGCTGAAATAGATATACTGGAAACAATTATTTATAAGGATACTTACAATTTAGTAGACACAGACAGGCGTACGAGAGTTAACTTCACACTCACAATAAAAACATGGCAACGTTTAGCCTGAAGGTGTGTTCACATAATAGAAATGGAGACGGACAGACAGGAGTGGAGCTATTTTTGTATAAAACTACATTAGATATTTCCTTTCCGCATGGAACCTCGAAAAGAATATAAATTATAATAAATTATTGCAACAAGGGATCGCAGTAAGCAAACCCGCTTGAGCCACTGCTGTTGTACATGCTGTGAGCTAAGTAGTTAGTTCCCGCACAGAACACGATCGATTCACTACAACCCATTACATCGTAAGTGACTACAACCTTTAGTTACTAGCAATATAAGTGAGATTGCACTTAAATATTCGCCCGTTAGTGGGGGTGAGCCAAATATGTTGGCAATACTAATAGTCGTAATGCTACTGCTGCTTAATATTTTTATTTTACAACAATTGAAATTTGAATTTAAAAATATAAACTATTTATTTATTTCATTGTTATAAACAATGAAATTACTATTTTTATCTTCCCATCCCTAGGGGTGCTATGGTTGTCTTACATCCACAGTATATTATTCCAGATTATAAGTGCTATGTGTACCAAGTTTGATTGAAATTGTTCCAGAGTGTATGTAGAACAAACATATAATCACACACATATACAACCATTTTACGTTCCTTAATAGCAATGATATAGCAAAAGGGACCTTCTATTACCGCTCATGGCGTCCGTGTCCAGAAATTAAATCTCAGGAACTAAAAAGTGTATAGATATGCTTGAGGTGTTGGAAAGGTCTTTGCTAGACTAGCTCAGAGCCGTCTTGATTGGTTCAGTGTAGCCAGGCCATTTTCTAAAAAATCAATTGTTCAAATTTATTCTATTCAGTTAGACCTAGCACTGCCAAACTTGGCACTATTCGAGAGAATGCGAACCTACTGAGCGGGTCCACGTTGCCAAGCAACCCACTTACCAGTGTTGCCAGCCTACTTTCTATAAAATTACCTTTAGTTTTCAATTATTTTAGTCATAGCAGCACCAATCTTAGCATAAACATCGTTTGATACGATAGGAAAATATTGCGGATGTTCTCGTTCCCCAGGAACCCCGTTGACAGTTGCCAGTCCATGCCAAAAATATAACTCAAGAACCATAAGGTGTAGAGTTATGTATGATGTGTCGTTCGAAAGGTCTTGGCTAGACTAGCTCAGAGCCTATGGAACCGTATTATTTGGTTCAGTGTTGCCAGCCCATTTTATAAAAAATCAATTGCTAAAATTGCTTCCATTCAGTTAAACCTAGCTGCGTCACACTTGGCACAAACATTATTGGCCAAACTTAGCACAAGTACTGTAGATTTTCCCGAACCTAAGCACTGCAGATGTCAGTATTGCCAGCGTATTATTTTTAAATTAATGCTTGCGTGGCTAAAATGCTATCAAGGGACCGGAGCCTTTCCGATTGTTTGTAGAATCGCAGCTCTAACTTGTTCATACAATATATAGATCATTCTTAAGTTTCTTATGATTCAATTATGGAATTTACACGACAGTATAAGCATGTGTTTATATCTCAACATAAATAAACATAACGGGAAAAGATCCGGTTTTGAAATACCAAACATTTCTTTATTGCATTGTCACTGTCAGTTTTCATTCTTACTCCAACACTAAATATTTCATAATCCGCTTAACATTTTAAACATCAATTTACTAATACAAACTTGGCGTAAGAAGATATTGTTAGTATTGTAAACAATATGTATCTCGATTATCTTCTATTTTAAATATATAGTAATGTACATATACACGAAAGGGGGGGAGGACAATAGGTATGTATATACATGTAAGACTAAAACAGTATATAACGGGCATCAAATATGTAGATTTTTAAACGTACATCTGGACTTTTTAAATACCTTGCTGAAATTAACCATACAGCTAAGGTTCCAATATAAATCCGCGGTTACGAGGGTAAGTCAATAAGTAACTGCAATATTTTTCTATTTCTTTTTAGGTTGGCTCTACGGCACTGTGTGCTCACCAGACGCTAGGTGTCACCTTTGGCTTCGCCTGTGGTAAGTTGCAGCGTTATCACATCAATCCGCTTTGCGCTGTTGCGAAGTAAAGATGACTCACTCTCTGTGTGCACCAAAGAACAGCGTGCTGTCATTCGTTTTTTTTAATCTGAAGGTGTACCCGGAGCGGAAATTCATAGAAGACTTGCAGCACAATACGGGGACAATATTTTGCCACAGTGAAGTGTTTACCAATGGATTGAACAGTTCAAAAGTGGTCGAACGAGCGTGAAGGATCAGTTGATGCTGTAGCTGGACGCCCTGCTCTTTCCTCATCCTTCACGCTCGTTCGATCACTTTTGAACTGTTCAATCCACTGGTAAACACTTCACTGTGGCAAAATATTGTCCCCGTATTGTGCTGCAAGTCTTCTATGAATTTCCGCTCCGGGTACACCTTCAGACCACAAAAAACGGATGACAGCACGCTGTTCTTCTTTGGTG
>JAGDQP010019533.1:2913-26590 GCA_022664845.1 Lepisma saccharinum
TTTAGACTGGAAGTTGACGAAGGAGATTAATTGTTCTATACGCTCTCTGGCTTCATGTGTTGATGGACATTTCAATAGCAGCTGTCAGTCCTGTATCGCTTTTAGATACAGGTTATAGACCACGACTTGATCTAAAAACTCCATGCATCTATGAAAGTTTGTGTGTATAGGGAATTACCATCTTTCTATACATGTTCCGGGAACAAATAACCCTTACCATAAGATTGACAAGACAGTGTTTAGCTACTTTTAGCTTGCTGCTTAGCTATTTCCACATAATTACTGTTGGCAACAATAGCTCACTATATATTAAAAAAAGAAACTCATTATTTTTTTATATATTTGAGGGACAAATTTTACAGGATCCTAAATATTTTTAGTGCATAAATGAAATACTTTCTAATTTTGTTATTATTTTTACGTGTGTGGTGTAAAGATCAACAAAATAATGAGCAAAACAGTAAATATATAATTTTGCATCATAGAAATCATAGTAATTTAGCAAACGTAAATGACGATTATGCTATAATATAGCAACTCACTTCGATTCACTAGTTGTGTGTGTATTAGCACCACTCAATAATCAGATACTATCTGCGTATATATTCTATTCATATGAATGATATGAAGCAAATAAGATGTCAATTTGGAACTGCTCCATTGGAAGCACTTCATGGCTTGTTTTTCTTTCTTATGGTTTTTGCACTTGTGTTGCTTTGAGTAAGGATGTATTTTATGCTATAGTTTCGGCCTAAGTAAGTGATCAGCAGTGTTTGGTTGCATTTATTTAATCTTAGTTTGAAGTAGATATCTGTAGTAATAAGTTCCGGTGAAATTCATGCCAGCTGCGATACTTGATACAATCTACCATAACCTTAACTTCGCTCAACTAAGTTAGTGTTTCGAAACACATCACAGAAAAATAGCACAATGAAACGTTAAGAGTAGATGGGTTACGAAGTAATTATCATGTAGGAACTCGTTATTTATTTGGACTGAATACTCATTTGATTTCTCGCTGAGGTAAGAGAGGTATATGCCAAAGTGGTTTTTGATTTTTTTAAGTACCGGTACCCTAAGCGAGGAGCACGATTGTATCATTATTGGCTTCATGTTTGCTGGAGCAGAGCAACAGACCTTTTTTTATTTAATGCCGCGAAATAATCTTACATGTATTTAGGCTTGAGATTTAGCGCAGGTGACGGAGCCCTAGACTCAATGGGCTTATTTTGGAATACGTGTATGTGAGAGAGGGGTACAAATGAAAGCATACAAATAAAATTCAAATTGAAAATGAAGAAAGCAACGATGTGTTAATTATAGTATAAAATGTAACAATTACCAGAGAAAAGTAATTTTTCCAAATTGTGTGGATTTGTTTAAACAAAATAAATAAATATCGATGGTGGTAGTGTGAAATGAGAGTGTAAATCACGATGGATCATTTAGGCTTTTCCGCCTTTTTAACCTATTCTCATTGTATGAATATGGACATCCAGTATAATAATAAATAGTCTAGCTTGACCTTAGCTGACGTATTTTCGCTAGCTCTGCATATTTACCGTGACTTTTGTAGCAAAATTTGTCATTCGCAACACGAATTGACGATTAGTATTCCCCCACCAGCAGCACATTATCTTGTAGTGAACAACTCCAGTGGGTATTTAACGGAATAGTAATGACAAAATGAAATTGAATTGAATTTAAATTATTTATGGCTTTAAGGGTATCGGAGGCTCAGGAGAAGAGAAGGGAAAAGATGTGGCAAAGTGTCGAACAGTCGCTAAGTTGATGGTACCATCTCGGTATTTACCCCTTGTAACCCTAGAAAAACCTTCGTCATTATTCTTGGGATTCAACCTACGATCTCTCGAATGTTAAGCGAAGGTTCCAACATTGAGCTACGGCCGCTCCATAATAAAGACGCATGGCATTTTGACGCATGGCTTCTTACATTATCCTAACTTACGCGATCAAAAATAAAAATAAATCCTAACCTAATACCGGTCTAGTATACGGCCTAATCTATCCTAATTTTGACACTTAACTATTTTTCGGAATACTAGTCCTCGTTTATAACTTATTTTAACCGAACCCATCGTACATGCTGTATATAATTTGCTTACAATTTGACGTTTTAATAGTCCATAGATAATTTGACTTGCTGGATTTTTTAACCTAATCTAACGTATATCGTTGTTACGATTTGCAGAAAATTTGATATTTTAACCTAACCCCGACGTATATATTTTATGTGATTTGCTAAGTACTTGAAGTTTAGCATTTCTTTTAACAGTCATTCTCGTAAACGTCCTAACTTTTAGAATATCAATTTATCATTGCCTCTATGACTTATAAAACTCACATTTTCTGTAGTGCAGCGTTCCGCAAACTATGGTCCGTGGACCAGAAGTGGTCCTCGAGGCCTACCCTTGGGTTGGGACAGAGTGGCCTGTTGAACATGTAAACTAATAAAACTGGTCCACATTTAAAAATAGTTTGCGGAACGCTGCTTTAGAGTATAACTTGCTGTAATTTGAGTCATTACATAATGACTTACACAAGCTAACTTTGTAACATCATTTATCATATATGGCTTGTTATATTTTGTCATTTTAACCTAGCCCATCATATTTATTCGTAATGATTTGCCTAAAATTTGACAATTAACCTAACAAACTATTAATAATTTACAAAAAATGCCATTGTATCCTAACCTAGCGCATATATAACATTTGATAAAAACTCAAAGTTTTAACTGAACCTATTGGCCTTGCTCGAATTTTATCTTTTAACCTTCCTTGGAGCTTAAACGAAATCCTACTGATCTTATACAGGTTATTTTAAAGCAACATTTGATACCTTGACCTAAAATTGCATAAACAACTTACTAGAACTGACATTTATCGTATATGAAGTGCTAGAATACGACCTTCTAACTTATTTCGTATGCACGAGCTAACCTAATTTTGTCATTTTATTTTAACCCAAGTTGTAGATTATATAGGATTTGCCTAAAAAATCGCATTTTAATTTAATTCATGTTCTAAGACTTAATAGAAATAAACTTTGCAGCATTTCTTCTTTTAGTGCTTGTTCACTTACAAGGCTAATTGAAGATGTGATTCTAAAAGGTCCCAAATCCATGAAATATTTTTTCGCACTGTGACAGAAATGCATGCTTCACAGTGTTGCTAAGATCTGTGTCAAAAATAGGGTTTTAAATCCTGTTGTTTACACATGAAAATGTGTCATTAAAACCCATGTAATTTGGAAAGGGGCCACAGAGTTGGGGCTTTTTCAGATCACAGGGTGAAAAATATATTTAATGGACTTCGGCCCTTTTCCGAATCAAATCTTCAACCTTCCAATAGAGATACTTTGAACTTTGAAGTTACTGTATATGTTTATGCAATACTATCTGCTCGTGATAGCGATGTTTAGAATCTGTGTGTCGTATTGTCTAATACCGTGTGTTTGCTGTAAATTCAAGAATAAATTGGACATCTGGTCACCAAATTGGCTACTTCAGTTTACTAGTGGGTTTGCTGAGCGCGAGCGTTGGGTGTATGTTGCTGCGCTGAGGCTTCCTTCAATTTAATTATTTTGTGTTGGAATTGCGATATCTAAGCCTTCTGCGGTCTGAATATACTGGGTGGGCGGTCGGGGCCAAAACTTGAGATAAAATTTGGGAAGGTACATAGCATGGTTGTTGCGGGTTTGGCAAAGTGGTAGGATAACGCCTAGGGTATTGCATAATTCGTATGTTTCTTCTTGTCTACGTTGTTCCATTGAAAAGTCTTTGTGATCTATGACTTGAAGTGTGGGAATGAGCTGCTGAAAGCTTGTCATTGGTTTATCGGCAATTTCTTATAGAACACACGATCGGAATCCTTGGATAATATGCAGCACGGTAATCCGGAAAGTAAAGCCCAAATTAATTATCATTTCGAAATAACATAAGTGTAGGGTAATTCTAAAAGTGTTTGTTTACTGTTATGAATTGTGTCTTATATTTTGTACGGAGATGCTATGCTACGAAATGTGTTAGGAAGTTCTACTTTGATTTGATCCCGTTTTCTTTTGATAATTCGAGTAATATATAATAATTCGGTCAAATATAATAAATCTAAAGCCGTGTCAGAAAGGCATGTGGAAAGTATGTTTTGTTTTCTGCTTGCCGTTGCAAATGTGTCGAACTGTTGAAAACCATATCTATACGCGCTGGATCTGTCCCTGAAAATTCTGGTAAGTTGTTAAATATTGCTAAGACCTCCATAAAGTCCGCAGCGTGCGAAGATTAGGGAGAGTCCGGAGTATTCATTCTTGATATCTGTGATTTGCCTGTAGAAAAAATGATAACTTTCGTATTTATAACTATGGCTTTGCTTTGCCTTAGAACGGGTAACACGGATGTCAGAATAAGAAAATTTATCTGTAATGTACCGTTATATGTTCACTGTACGTGACAAAGTTCTGTGACACCGCTAGAAAGAAGGAAAAAGCGTTTTTGGCAGCAAAGTGAGAAAAACACGTACGACCTCAACTAGTTTTGTTCGTTCAATTAAATTGGTTGTCTGTTGTGTGTTTAATAATTGATGAAAAACTTAAACTTGCTAACTGAAGTTATTCGTTGTATGCCAATTCTAGTATGTGGGATCGACACTAAATTCGAAAAGGGAATTCAGAAACATTTCTGTCATGTACATTTCTCTAATGACGATCGTAAATTACGTGCGTTTATTTGCTACGAAATGGGCTGTGATATAAAATGAACACTTCTTGTGCATTACTTGTGTACTCGCAATTACTTCAGTTTTGCTATAATGGATATTGTTAACTGCTTGAAACTTAAATTGACTGAATTTGGATTGATTCAACTTAGCTGCAAAAGGGGATCGCATAGTAATTTGCAATTACGTAAATACGAAATGCAGTTATCTGTTTATTGGTGTTTTAAAGAGATGATCGATTAGGATTGAATGGACGTTCGGATGATATGAGCACTACAGTGATTGTTCGTTAAGGATATAAAACCTAGCCAAACAGATTATTGTTATCTGATAGCTATTGCTCATATATTGACGTCAATCATCCTCTGCTATTCGAGATGTCAGTAACTTTCGCAACCGTAAATGATTACGGGCAGAATAACTGTTCTATATATTTTCAATTTCAAATTTCTAGACATTCGCATATTTCTTTTCCTCAAATGTGTCTTTTATTGAAATTCCGTAGATCTGGAAAATGGCACATGTGTGTGAATCATATTATTAGTTTCTTTAAGACATCACGTTACAAATTGAATTATTGAACACTTGTCAAATATCTTATTACATAGGGGATGTTCAAATTCTTGGAAAATGAGTAATGATCTTATATTACATATGAACGAGATTGCTTTTCTTGAATTTACTTATATAAAAAATAAAACAATTCTTACTGTTTTAATTAAATTATAAGTGTGTTTCGGGTTCCTTTTTATACTAAAATTTATTAAAGTCTATTTACAATTACCTGTGCATTGTTGTGTTAAACTCCGCTCGACATTCCTTGAACATCATAATTTATTATCATCTACACAACATATTATTTACTTAGTTACCCTATGGATTCAGTAGTTGGCAAGTTCATCGCCGCAGTAACAAACCTTCACCATAAAATTCTATCCTTTGTAAGATCAAGCTAGATTTCTTCACAGACAACTACTTCTCGAGAATACCTTCCAATATTGCCCTACTACGCCGTCTGGCTTTCGAAAGGTATCTTTCAATCCGACTTTCCAATCAAGATGGAATATAATTTTTTTCTCTCCCACCCGAGCTACATAGCATGCTCATTTTAGTCGTCGCAATTTCATATTTTTACAACATCGGAGGAGTCGTACGGTCCGTGAAGTTCTTCATTGTGCAGTCTCTTCAAATCTCCAGGCATGTCGTATCATTTCCGCTTGTATATAGTTTTCAATACCTTATTTTGGAACACTCGTAATTTATATCCATTTGCTCGGGTCGTACTCTTAACTTTCGCAAGAGTAAATTATTATGGACAGAATAATTGTTCTATATATTTTCAATTTCAAATTTTTAGATATTTGTCGAGAGGTTGGGAGTTTCTGGGCTGAATAGAAACATGCATTGCCCAATACTAAACGCATTGTTATTTCCTTCGTTACCCCGTTTTTACTTATACCACATGTTCTCAAATATTTCGATTTATTTACTTTTTCATTGTTCACTTTAATGATTCTTCTGAATCTATTTCCTTCCTTCTCAGTGTTTTGGTTTGTTATCATATATTTTCTTTTCTCTATATTTACCTGTAGACTTAGTTCGTCGGAAGCTTATATTAAGACATTTGTGTTACTTTGGAGTGCCTGTATATTTTCCCTTTTAAACCTGCATCGATGTGCAGGAGCAGTTGATTCAAGCCATTCAACTTTGGCCCCTTTTCGTCCTATTTTATTTTCAAAATTGCATATTCTAAGGGAAAACTAACAATAGTGATGACAAGGCAAACCCTTGCTCCAATCCGTTGCGAATCTTATTACATTATTACCTACTCGGACTCAGCTTATGGGGTCACTGAGAGACATTCTCATTTATGAAACTTTTTTTTTTCGTAATACAAATTGTACAAAGGTATTGTATAACTTTTCCCTTTTAATGCAATTATAAGCTTTCTTAAGATCTACGAATAGCTTGTGAACAGTCCCATTGTCTCAAGGCGAAATTCTGGTCCAATGTGGACGTAATTTCTTCTAAATCCACATTGATGATCTCCAGTTAGTTAATCTACATGTATGCTTAGGCGAGTTAGCAGTATATTATTCAATACTTTGCAACATGAAGTGAGTAATGGGATTCCGCGGTAATCATTACTGTTTGATTTATCGTTTTTTAAAAACCAGAAATATTATTGAGGTTTTCCATTCCTTTGCAAGCTTCTCCTTTATCTGTATAGCAGTTTAAGTATTTAACCTATATTTGCAATACGATTTGGCTTCTTCATTTTACACAAGCTATAGTGCAGTAAAAATAAATAAATTAACACATTGGGTTTTGTTTTATAAAAGTTCATAAATTCAAACGTTCCGTATTTTTAGATTTTAAAAAATCGCTAATCACTCAGGAATAGTTAGTACTATAGAAGTCGTATCTTAAAGATCTTGCATTTGATATGATGCTCATCATGGTTGAACAAATGTTTTATCCCGAAATCCATAAAATTCCATTTCTTCAATATCGGACGTATCGGTAAATTTCAAAACATTCTTATACGTTGTTCATACATCCCTACATCAACCTTGAAATGCTTAATTCGGCGCGATAATGAGATTCAGATATATAAAGGATTTTCTTTATAGACCGGAGTAGAAAAGGCAGTATTTGTGGGCCATTTTAGAAATTAATAACTTCGGTCCGTCTTTAGCTATCAAGTTTCTAAAATACACAAATATCCGTCGAGATTCAAACCCGAAAACCTGGAGTTAATAGCCTGACGCCTCAGACCGAACGGCTACCAAGGTTGGCTCCGTACTAAAAAATTTAATTATTTATGGCTTTTCGCGTTAGGTATCTGTGGCTCTGGTGGAATAAGGAGCGGATAGGTTGCAGTAAGAAGTCGGGCAGAACTTAAGTTCAATGTATCAACCAGATATTTGCTTCGTGCGACTGACTAGAAACAATATGTTCACATTAAAAATAGTTTTTATCATTGGAATCTGGTACCGGGAAACGGGATCTTGGAAACGGGACCAGGATTGATATGCTGAAATTTGAAACTGAGGATTCGAATCTGATTCTTGTAACAGGGTGTCCGGATCTTTATCCTGAAACCGGGTACCAGGCTCCAGGATACTGATACCCGGTTCCAAAAACCAAATCCGAGTCTTCAGTTTATACTTCCAAGATACGAATCCGTGTCCCGTTTCCAATACTACTTTCCAGAAGAAGATCCGTATGTTCATCCATTTATTATAACAGCTGATAATGAAATATACTTAGAGAAATATACTAAGATTTTTTTTAATTGTGAGGTGATTGATGTTGAAAAAAATCAAATTTTAAAATTGTATAAATAAAATGTTTTGTTTAATCCTGTCATGTATCATATCCAATGAAAGCTTGTTACAAGAGCTTCAAAATGAACCCTCTCCCAGCTGTTTATCATCCACTATTTCTGAGTAATAAGTATTTTTTAAACTAAAACACGGAACGTTGACTTTTTGAATTTTTATAGAATGAAAACCGGTGCGCCAAGAAAACTGGAGAAAATAATAATCTCAACTAGGAATAAACCAAAATCATAGAAATATTTGCTTGTGAGGTAGACAAGGTTCTTTTGAATTAACATGGAATGACCTCGTAACAATATAAGTGATGCTGCACAGTCCCAACATCTGACAATTGTGGGGCTACTTAACTAGTTGACCACCAAATATGTTGGACCCCAAATTAACGGAAGAGCACGAAAATCCTAAAGAAATTGAAATCAATTATTTATACTAGTTTATATAAATGATGTATGTTTTTAAACTTTTCATTGTTGATCTTGTTCACGCTAATTAAACAATACATAAACAAACAATTCATTTAAAGAGCATGGAGCCCAGTATCTGCTTGTGAAAAGAATGGAGCCATTGGTGTACGAGTTCGAATATAAAGATGGGAAAGCAGGCATAATATTTATGTCATAGAACATACCACATGTTGGAAAAATGATTTACGCCCGGCATTACAAAATCGTGCAATAAGTCACATAAAAGATGAAAACCTACTGTAAATCTCTCTAAAATTTTCCTGAGTGGACCTTTGTTTCAAAAGCTACAAATAGTCCAGCACATGCATTGTTGCGTGTGCCAGCGTTATAGAAATTGATTTGGTAACTGCTTTCAATCGTTTCTGTGGGGAAATATTTTCTCTTTACACTCTGAGAGAATTCATTTTAAATTTACTTTCACAGCTGTGAGAATTTTCAATATTCGTTTACTCAAACTAGAACGTTATTTAGATTATTATTTTATTGCACCCTTCAAACAGAAAATATATTTGACTTATTGCCAGATGGAACCATGAACGATATATCATTGTCATTCCTTAGTGCTGAGGGTACTGCAATGAGCTAGCCGCTAGTTTGCAGTGCTATAGTTGGACCGGATTTCGCCTTCAGAGGGTTCCGGCATAATTAAAAACTAGCTCCGAAAAGTTTTTAAATTTCGTATTTTGGGCCATTTTAGTAACTAATAGCATCGGCCCGTCCCGAGCCCATTAGCTGTTAAGTCTCTAAAATCCACGAACAAACATCCATGTCCCAGCTGGGATTCGAACCTGGAACTTTCGAATCGTTGTCTTAGCGCCCAAACAGCACGACTACCAGGTCGACTAATCTAGACTGGAGAGTTCCGGCCTAAATTCACAAAAGTAAACACGATATTATCTTGAAAGTTTTTCCAACATAAATGTTGAGAATATTTTTAATGTTAACTGCTGGTAGCATTATGATTTTTTATTCTTGTTACAACCATTTATATTAACTGTTATTTGTCTTAATAATAATTCACAACTAACGACCATTCTTAAGTGTTTGATTTGTTCTTCATTACACGTGTTTGAGGCATTGTTATGACGCTTTTAAATAACATCCTTCCCGTTAAAAGCTACATTAGTTACATTTTTTCTGAACATTTGGAGCTTTATCTAGGAAGAAAGAAAGGTGATACTTACTGCAATGCGTCGTTCTTTGTCTTTCAGTGAAAGGAAACACAACCAGGGCAATTGATGGATGGGAAGGCTCTTTCTGTTCATCACTTTTGCTAGGTGGCACCGTACGGGTACGTAACGTAATTATTTTCTAAAGAGTCTTCAGTGAGATAAATATTCAACCGTTTACCCGCCGAATTAAGAAGGGATTGAAAATCCAACAAAAGTTTACTTGTTTACTTTTAATTCAAAGTTAATTTAGATTTTATATATATATATATATATTATTTTTACAGAAGTCGTGTTGCATGTGTGAAATATGTCGTGTTCCCATTTGGGAACATTGGCGCCATCTACTTTTAAAATGTTGTGTATATATATATATATGAGTATATTCCTTCATTGTTTGAATCCAAAATAGGGATGAATTCAAAGTATGTATACTTATTGTCAAGGAGAATACAATGTAGGTGTGAATACAGTACAATACAATTCTAAATACAATACAATATAAGAATAATACAACTGTAAATTCAATACAATTTGATAATTTTTATAGAAATAAAACAGCTATTTTACATGGTATCAAGGCTACGATATTTAGGAAAGCAGTAGGTATGAATTCGTTTCTTGTGTTCGAAACACTGAAAACGTGCATTCTTTCCACAGAGAACACAACGTCCTTTGGTCACATTGGATAAGAAAATGTCCATAAGTTGTTTTTTTTTTCGTGAAGCAGCCTTCAACGTTCTTGGGTCTGGTCTTAATGTGATTCTAATCTTCAGACCCATAAGGGCCATTGCCACTTCTCTCCTGAACTCAGGGTGATCATGACTGCCATGTAGTTTCCGATCCAGAAGCCAGCTAGTTGTGACAGCGATATTCATGCCATTAGAAAGTAGGCTCCACCACCACGTTTTGCAGCAAGGTTTAGGGCGGTATCTTGACATCAATTTGTCAAAGACATTAACGCCATCTCCCATACCTGAATTTTGCATATTCTTACAGCATTAGGTTCTGTTACTTCGATGTTCTTACCAGCAGCTTTTGAATAACGCTTTGGTGTTCTACCGGCTCATGGATGAAGTAATTTGATGCTAATCTGAGTTTTCATGCCATCTGCAAACATATAAAGCACCGTCACTTCAAAAATCAAAATTGCCCCGTTTCTCCTTTTTCATTTCTTTCACTGATTTCAGTGGTTAATTCTCTTCTTCCCTCTCTAACAGTACCAGTTGCTTCGAAGCTCTGTTCAGCTAATTGCTTTAGTAAGTAATATGATGTGAAGAAATTGTCAAAAAATATTCAACTTTCCCTGGTTCTTGAATAATACTCAACAATTAATTTACTACTTTGGTTCCAAGTGATAGTTCCTCCAGATTATCCTTCTTTCCACTGCAAACCTCCATGTGATAAGGAAAGCCACAGCTAGAGCACAATTTCTAAATATTATATCCAAATCGAATCGGCTTACCTTTTATGTATGTTTTGCAGGAATGACAGCAATGGTATGGCACCATAGATTCGTCGATGCTCAATCTTCTGTAAAAAATCCAGAACTGTTGAATATCTTTGTTCAGTTTATCGTACAATGGTCAAATTGTATATAACTTGTCTCCCTGAATTAGCTTAATATTGTCTACCACGTGATATTTTTTACATTCCTAAACCCTTTTCTTGGCATAACTGTAGGTACGATTTGGACGGCGACATCTTCTGAAGTACTCCAATACATGCCTTCTGTTGGCACTTGATGGTAGCCGCTAAGGATAAGAATACCACAAAATTGTGCGATGTCTTCCCAGGAAACATCAATGGCACGATTCTTTTACAGAGCATACAAAAATGTAAAATGTGCTAAATGATCAAAGTAAGATGATGTGAAATTTTCCAGAAGAGGTAAATAAGATTTGAAGTGGTCAGTTCTGGATAAGTATTTGGCAATGACTGAGTTTCAATAGACTTAATTGTCTTCTCCAGGATGGATGATTTTCTCCAATGTATGTCACTAGATTGTCGTGATTTCCTTTTCTTCTTTGCATTCATCAGTATGTCCCCTGCTTCTGTTTGTGCCAAATCTTTAGAATTACTGGGTATTGCATATTTTTCGCATACTGCAGAGTTACTACTTGTAGTGGAACCAATGTGCATATAAATTTGCCCACATATTTCTGTAGGGTTACTTCATCCATCATGCCGTCATTTATCTCTTCTTCTTCTTCTGTTAGGCGATCATCTTCATCTGGAGGAAATTGGCTTGAATCTACTCCGTCTTGAAAAACAAAATTCTCTGCTTCGGAGTCACTAAATGTCAACAAATATTCTACGGCATCCTGTAGGTTGTGAAAATGTTTTGAGACATAATTTAGGATTATAATCGTTCACTATCATGAACTTCTGCCACAAAAAGAGAGCATATTTGGTAGGTACACTAGTCCATACCCAAGTTACTAACATAATGTTTTTCTTGTCGTAAAAGAGAGTAATAGGATGTGCACAGTAAATGTCGATAAATCTCTGCTGTTACTATTGTTCGAACTGAAACAATGTCAGCAAAAGGAGAAAGCGTTAATACATTTAGTAATAAAGACGCTATTGTTGAAAAGCAAGCTAATTACGTCGCCTTTTTTCGGCAAAACTTCAAAGTTAGTTTGCCGACTCTAGTCTGATAAGCTAAACTGTAACTGCCAATGTTCCCATTTGGAAACATGTAAAAAGAAATATATGTTACTCCCTTCCTTTCAACTTTAAACAAATGGAAGCATATATTTTAAACAAACTGATATTTCTCACTTGCGATATCGGAAATCTAAATAAAAATAATTGATATTCAAGAATTAGAAATCATTCACCAAAGGTATGGTGAAGAATGTCAAGTTCGAAAAAAATAAAAATATATCAAAACATGATAAAGAATTTCGACAACAAATAATTGCAGCTAAAATAAGTTTCTAGACTTGCCTGCTTCATAAAAGACTCCAGTCAATATTGTTAGCTTACAACCTTGCAACATGGTTTTTAAAACGTGTTCCTAATCGGGAACATTGACAGACACAAGAAAATGAGAGGAAAATGAAAGATCAGCCATTGTAACCAGGAAAATGGAAGATATGGATTCGAATCTGGTCACTGCAGCTATCAATTTTCTGTTATTTCTAACTGTTGTGAATTTTATATGTACATATACACTTCCATCTTGTTCCAGATGTCTTCTTTGTGCTCGAACATTATCCATCCTTATACATTTTAAGTGTAGCTTCCAAAATGTAGATAATTCACATCAATAAGTCGGGGGTCCAGTGTATTGTGTAAGCATCTATCCGTCGATACCTACCAAACCACAACAGAAACTCAGCTTTATGAAATATCGGTGGGAAAATCGTAACCAGAGATTTCCATAATCAGACTTGACTCCCATGCAAGAATGATTCATAATTAATACTTTGGATAAAAATAATTTAACTTGAAGAAGTATAGGATATCTCAACTGTACATCCAGCCTGAAATAAAAGTATTCACTCTTCCTTTGGTATTTCTCCTCTGCCTGGATATATACATTGATATAGTGCAAACGCTTTCGAATAAGTCTATTTCTATTATTAAACTGACTTACGTTCTAGATTCATTATCTTTAATTTGATTAATAAAAATCTGTACTTGCAGTTTAATATTATCAAACCTTTATTGCTTTTAAAGTTTTTTCTCAAAAGATATGAACAAGTAACAAAAGAATATAATTACTCTTTGAACAAATCTGAATGCTTCTATGTCAGGAAGGAATAAATGAATTCTTATTATTAACAATAATAGAGAAATCAATAAATAGATTCGCATTCAAATTCATGGGGGGATTATCTTTCCCCTATTTCCGCTATACTTCTATATTATAACCTTGACTTCTGTATACACTTGAGAATTAAATAATAATAGTGAAAAGGTTACCTGTTTCACAGTTATTTCCTTCTCTTCCTTACAGTATAGTAAAAGGATCCTTAGCTTTGAAACGTAAAATGGAATACTTCCTATCTTTTAACTCCAATCAATTTCTCGTTCACTCCTCACACAGCACAATCAGAAAAAACAAAATATCTCCTATTTTAACCCATAATTCCATTTTCACACTTAGCAAACTTCAGGTTCTGGGTTTACATAATAGCCTTCAATATTACACATTGACTTGTTACAAAATAAATAGTTGTTCCATTCTCCCAATTATACATAAGTGGAGATTCACTCTGACACAAAATACACTGGAACTTCACTTCGATATTCGTTTTAATACTAAGAATACTGATTCCATTATCCCCAACTTCAGTATTTTCGTCCATTATACCAGAACTTATTCCGTTATAACGCACGATTTTAGGAACAAGAGTGACATAGTCCTCACCTCTTCTACAATTTTTCCCAAACTGGAAGTTGATTTCCTTCAGTAACGAAACCCCTCCTACTTTTCCGTCTCGTTTTCAAGAACCAATCCTGAATCAAAGATCCAGCCAATCAGCGGTCAAGCCAGTAGTAACCCTACACCAGACTAAGTACCTAAATGACTGTTTTAAAACGGAGACTAATCATAAATAGAGTAAACCATTCGCCATTTTCATGCTTCCCATAAAATGCACACTACATCAGGATGCCCAAGTGGACCACACTGAGCCATCGGGGTCAGTTTTGCTGACTCCTTACAGTCTAATTAGACTTGCTAGCAATGTTTAAAAATAATAAAACTCACGTTAGACTAAAACTGGAAGCTATTGGCGGTAGAACTCATTTTCTGCATACAGTTTCTAGAACCCCCATGTGCAATCCCTGATCCTTCGGAGCCAATTCTATATTATACCGTTTCCTGTAAGTTAGAGTACATCAGTTCCCCTCAAAATAAAATTAGCTTTACATCAAAATGACAGCCAGTTTAGGTCGACAATTAATCAAAAGATTTGAGTTGGGAAATAAGTAGCTAACACTTCTCTAAACTTCAAGACCGTCGTTGTGTTATTGTTTTACCCTAAAGAAATTATAGTAATGCGATAACGGTGTCCCTAGATTCTGAATCTGAACGTACAAAAATAGGGAACTGGAAAATCATTGTTTACAAAGTAGGCCATTTTCGGTATCAGATGAAATAATTTTTCATAGTGAATATGAAAATATATTATTTTATTCAAGAAAGGCGACGCATTTGAAGTTTACAACAAAGTTTCCACAAAAATAAACTAGTTATGAACCAAAATGACTCCATTTCTTGTTCGGCAATCGATGAAAAACTTCTTTTATGACTTTTAAAGAAAGGTAGTCCTTATGTTGAAAGATGAAAAATAAACTCACTAAATCTTCAAACCCGCAATTGCTTTAATTGTTCTGGCCCAAGGAAATTGAAGTTATACCATTAATCTGGGAGCTGAGGACCCAAAAAGGACGACTAGGAGGGCGGGAGGCTTGGAAAATAAAGGTTTATGAAGTAGCTCATATGGCATATCAAACGAGTTGATTCCTGACTGAATACGTTATAAGAAATGATAGGAATTCCAATGATACAGCAAAAATGAAACTTCTTAGAAATCAAAATAGCTCGATTTCTTTTTGAAAAAAAAATATGGTAAAGTAAAATTAAATAAAAATGCAAGAGCAGTATTTTTTTATCTACCAAAATTAGACAAGTTTTATTCCCTGACAAATCTTTATTACTTTACTGTAAAGGAGAAACATTCAAGAATGTACTTTCACAGTATTCACAAGGCATACCACATCATCTTGACAGTATTCATATCATCATGGCGATCGTTTTCATAGGTAAAACCTTCTTCCACTAAATTATCTGCCAATATGTTTTATTTCTTTCATTGCCTTGTATGCCTTTCTACAAGAACTGGTGGAAAGATTTTGTAGGAAGCTCACCAATTGGTTTTTATATTTGCAATCAAACCTAAGTCTTTGTAATTTCGTAGAGACTTGTTTTAACCAACATATTTCATTTGATACCTCATAATAAGGCACAATTATAAGAACATGCATTTTACTGGGCACCATTTTGTGGCTTGCATGTCTCCAATTTCGGATGACTGATAATGACGTTTTCACTTCCTGCCTGTTTTGAAGTTCCAATTTTATTCATTTTCTCTCAACGTAAGGGTTTCTTATCTCTTTTAAAATACAAAAAAATATTTGATCAATATTCTCCCAAAAGCCATTTTGGTTTTAAAAGCTACAATTTTGCTACAAATTCGGAATTCTTAAAATCATTTTCTGAAGAAAACGTATCTCATTAATATTCAGTAGGAAAAGTCCTTATATTTAAAACTTCATACTAAAAGCTTTCATTTTGCAGTTCCCCATTTTAGGGCGTTCAGGCTCTCACTTTAGCTTTTCAAGAGCTCCACAAGACACATTTCATGTTATATTTTTACTGCTGCCCGATTTGTAAATCATGTTAATTGTACGATTGTTGGCTATCAATGCGTTATCAATGTTTTACGTCAATGTTTCAATGTAAAATGTAAGAACTGCTGTATGGGAAACGATGTGTAAATAAATATAGACTTTGATCAACCTTTGACCAAAAATGGCTGTCGTTTTGGTGTAAAGCCAATTATATTTTGTGGGCGGGAACATTGCTATAAATTTTATTTTGTTCATAAGGACTAAGGAAAATGGATCAAAAGAATCAGGGGACGCACATGTTGGCTCATTCAATTTTTTTTTTCAAAAAGACATCGCTAGGGATTATATTTGGATCATAAGAAATAAGAAAATTTGTTCCCGAAGGTTCAGTGATTACATGTGAGTTCTCATTGAAATACACTGCAAAAAAACAGGTTTTCGACGAAACTTGGGAATAAAAATGGTCGCCATTTTGGTCTAAAGTCAAGTTTAATTTTTGGGAACGTCCCGATAAAATTTATTTAGACTATGAGAAATAAAAAAATGGTATGAATGAAATGAATATGCACGTGAAAACCCCATTGTTCCCTTACTGACGTTCTATGATCATTTAGATACAGCTTTAAATTCAGTCATAGTTCTCAAATAATTAAATTAATTGTCCCTGATCTTTATAGAGTATGATTGTATACTCTTTAGCAGGCGTGTACTCTAGTGATCTCTCGTTGTGGTTAGGCATGAGTATCATAATACTGTATGATTCATATAAGTTGACCAATGGATGTAATTGATTTGTTTATTTATACAAGGTTTCTGATACATCAATACTGCCATTTTTCACTGAATATATTAACAACAATCATAATATGAACACAATTTACAAATCAATATAAACATAAATACATCATGATTTATAAATAAAACTATAATAAAACCAAAACAATGCAGATATGTTACATATTTTTCTTAACTGCTTCCGACAAGCTAGTGGAGAGCTGAAAATACATATTTCTAGTGCGAGGTGATTATTTTTCCATACCATTCTGACGAACATGGAGCGTTTGACGATTTCTAATCTTGATGTAGGATAGGCGAAAATAATGCTGTTACGTTTGGGACGAATAGGTATACGGAAATTGAGCTCTGATAGCAGAAATTCAGACCTAACTATGCCATTAGATATTTTGAAAAGATATAACATTTCTGCCAGGTACCGCCTTTTGCGTACCACTAAGCAGCGGACCCTCGGTACTGGAAGAATGCGGCCAGTGCCTAAATGATGATATCATCCCGTATATTGTTCAGAACGAAACTTTGCAAAACTCTTTATAGTTGCCACAGTGTGCGAATTAAGGTATGTTTACAGGGGGATGATGAGAAAAATAACGTGACAAATAAAAACTTATGCATTATACTTGTGCCCACATGGAGACTCCTAGGGGGATATCTATAACATCCCCCCTGTTATTTCGTACACTGAATTTCCGTAAGTTTGGCGTATCTTAATTCTGTGAATTGGAGTATACGTTATAAACTGAGGGGAATCGTTGAATTTGCGTTTAATTTTTCACTTGGGACAATATTATTGAATCACTTCCAAGGATTCATGTGCCCCAGTATCGAATTTTCGCAACACGTGTCACATGTTCACATTTATTATTTTAATGCTATTCTTGGTTTTAGTGACCATACGCTACCGGTGGAGAGGTAAGGTCAGGTTCGTACAAACAGATAGAAATGTATCTTCAAAGAAATAAACGAAAGCATAAAATACATAACCAAACCTCATCTTACCTATCCTACTCTAACCAATGGTCATTAATATCAGATAATCTACGAAAGATGCAAGAAAGCAATTGTTGATAACAAATATAAACATACAGAAATGTATTCTCGAAGAAAAAAGCAGGTGCACCTGTCGAGATCTGAACCCGGACTCTTTAACTCATCAAGCTGACAGATTAACCAATTACCCACGGTCGGATCTTGCAGACGTGGAGTTCGAAGTTGTATTTACATTACACATGTGTTACGTAAAAGAACTCGAGTGATATTGTCGCGTTCATATTTCATGTTCGAAACCATTATCGCCTTTAGGAATCTGAAGCTCAGGCCTGGATAGGAGAGGAGGAAAGATATGGGAAGTTATCGGCCAGGACATAAGTTGAAGGAACCATTCCGGAATTTGTCTGGTGTTACTGTGAAAACCGCTGAAATATCTCTGTCACGATGTTCGGCTGATGGGATTGAACCCACGACCTGTTGAATGCTGACTAAACGATTTGTTCAAGGCAGAAGAGCGTATGTTATGTGGAAATCCGGTACATGTGTTCCCTTCTGCCTTGAACGCGACTATATAATAGATGGAGTTATTGCATTACAAAATAACAGCTTTAAACTCCACTAATAATAATTGGCGATTTCGCCTATATATCAGGGTCGTGGGAGAAGCAACGTTACATTGTATGTACACATACAAGCGCGCACGCAGAACATCCTTTTCTGGTCAACAAAAATGTTAAAATAGTGAACAAACAATAATTTTATCTGCTTCATACGAAAGTTTGTTTAAACGAATTTGATTGATTTAAACGAATTTAAACCAATTGAAGGAACGAATAATATGGCACCGAGAAGAGTGCAACATGAGTCTCCTAGGTACCAGTTCGAAGTCTTAGCTACCAGCCCATAACGCTTGTTACCTGAAGTTTAAGTGGAGTTCGGCTAATATAAGAAGTATTTAGGACTTAATCTTTAAAACAAAATAATTGGAAAAATACAATATTACTGTGCATTTATTAATATAAGATCTCATTAAAGCATTTTTTCTTATGTTACATCAATAACATTGTAAAAAAATCATTCTTCAACATACTCGAACCCAGAGCAACTGTGGTTTGTAAGCGTAATCAGGATGATGTTTTTGCTAAGAATTTCTGATCCACAACATCTCCACGGGCCTGATCGCCTACGGATGTATTCATCTACTTTTATTAATTCATTTTCGTTGTGATCGTATATCCATTCTCTACGATCTAGACTCTGATAAACAATACAATAGATCTCCTCACTTTTCCCATCACTCGTTGGGTTTCTAAGCGCTGCTATGTAATGTACTTCCTTTATCTCGATAGTCTTCGTACATTACGCTAAATTTGGGTCGATGGGTCCTATACCCCATCCTCCTTACTCCGTGGTGGGCTTCAATGCTAGTATTTTGATTCTCTTCTGTGTTTCTTGTTTTAATATTTAATTTGTAGTCATTACTTCCACACAGTTCTCTTCGATGTTGTGTTATTTTGCTTTTCCATATGTCTCTGTAGTAAGGATTTCTTCGCTCTTTACCGTCTAATGTCTCTAATGGGGGGATATCCAATTTGCACATACATTCCAAGATCTTCATTAGGATAGAATCATAGCTTGACTCATGCCTTTCGTAAGTATCATGATTACTTCCGGGAATCTGTGCTGACTTTCCGAACTTCTTGTGGTCTTATCCTTTTCCTTAGTTCTGGGACTCTCTTGTTGGGTACATATATTCTTATTCCTATTCGAAGCTTTTTCTGAAATTTTCGCGTTCTGTCTTCGCTATCCATATCCACATGTTCATCGTAGTAACCACTGTCGCTAATCGAGCTATTTACATGTATGTTACTTTTTAAGTTACGTATGCAGTGAATAGGCTAATAACCTACTTCTCTGCGATCCTCGGTCAATTCGATCGTCATACTACTGAAAAAAACTCTCATCGCTGTTCCCCTGATATTCTCTTGACTTTACATAATGGCAAATAGTTAGTGCTTCTAATTGACGGAGACGATTCTCTGATATATTGCATTCTCTTTGATTTCCTTGTGAAGCTGTCGGTATACATCAATAAATTCTTTATCTTGTTTAACTGTTTCTTCTCCAACATCATCTATACGCTACGACGTTTCCTGTTTAAAAATAGTTGTCTTATCGTTTACTGGCAATATTCCTTCATTCTTGATCGACGTCACTAGCTTTTCGAAAGGCTTCGTCCTTAAGCGATGCTATTACATTTTTGGCTGAAGCAATTTGATCGTGTATAATTGTTTTGTCATTTGATCTTGGTTAAATGTTATTTCAATACGTAATGTTTCCATGTGTTTAGTCAGATTTTCAAAATATATCTTAAATACATGGTGTATTTTTGTTGAGACGCTGTTTCCTTTGACTGGGTCGTGCCTCTCTAACACTCAAGGCATTTCCTCAAATCATCAGAAGGATAAACTTTACTTTCAAATATTGCTTGCCTTATACATCTAATTGCTTACTTTCAAATACAACCTTGCTACATCTATTGCATTGAATCATGTCACCGAAGTGCGGCGTTTGTTGTGTAAGTTGGTGCTTTGGTGATGTCGAAGATGTACGTCAACGTAGGTTGGTGATGTAGGTTATTTGTCTACGTTGATATGATGCTCAGCGTTAGCCTGCAGAACTGGTGAATGAAAACTGATGTGAATTAAAGATTCCGAATTCTACCAATAACGGTATGCGGTGGCGTGAATATCTCCTGAAGATGACTAGTAAAAGCGTTCGCTTTGTCTTGGTATGACTGCAGTGGTTGGTTACTCTAAAGCAGTGGAAAGGTTGTCGCAGTACGGTTTCCAGTTTGAGAATTAAAGCGTTTCCAAAATTTCTTTGGATATGCAGTGCCTCTCAGTTGATTGTAGTTTTCAATTCATTGGCTTTAGGTAATTACGTAGAGCCCGTTCAAGCTGTATGGAGTTAGATTGCTTGTTCTAATATACTCCTGTAAGTTCCGCCTCGGTCGTCATATTAGTGGGAGGTACTGAGGTGGGAGCTGTGGTTGGTAAGGTGCGGATATTGGATAAGGGATATAATGTTCTGAGGTGGTTTAGAGAGCGGCAATGATGTTATCCAGGGATTTTTATAGTTTCCCTCCTGCAGATGGTTCAGTAGCGTTCTGTAGATGACTGTGATGTAACTTCTGTTGTTATTGCGAACAGCAGAGTCATAGTGGGTATATGCTCCTTGGGGAAAGTTGTAGGTTGAGGTGCTGAATTACGGTGGCTGGTGACTTTAATAGGAACGTGATCACTACCTACAGTATCTATAACCTCAAAGTTGGTACGGTTTGTGAAGTTGAGGGCGAGGGTTACTATATCGGGTTGTGTTAGTGAAATGGGTCAACTATGTTTAAGGAGTGATTGTAGTTGTCCGTTTGTAGATATATTGATATATGTGGTAAATTGGGTGTGTTGACGGTCATATCGACTATGAATGCTTATATCGGCCATACTGATAAAGGTTTTGAAATAATCAAGGATACGTTGAAAAAAAAGGCAAAGGTATCGGATGATCAGGGCGTACATAAATTATAACTAATGTAATGTAGAGATTGTTGAAATAAAGTGTGCTTATGACATGTTCAGGTAGTGGCATATGAAGTAATTGTTCAAGGCGATGAATATATTAGGTTTTATGTTCTAGCGCTACTCCACCATTGCCTCTTAAACCAGGCATAATTCTTTCGTGATGATGAAGGCGTAAACGTCAAATTGTGCAGGATGCTCGGATGGATTGATGTGCAGGATTTAGTGACTATGTTTGCTATGGATGGATGTTGTAAGATTTGGATCAGGTGATTTCATAAACATGTGATTGCGTGTAGGAATAATATGGTTTATAGTTTTTCCAGGACAATATTTTCAGAGCTGGGATGCAAGTAGTTTTGAATTCTGAAATTAGGTATTGTAGTTACTGAGCATGAATATATAGAGTTGCTCAGAAGTGGAAGGTGATAGGTTGGCGATGTTTGTTCAGTGAAAATAGCTTCTGAGTCGTTCACTTTATGCACATGTTGGTTCCTGAGCGGTGATGAGTTAGAATTGGTGCTATTTGGGCCGCGAACATTGGTGCGTGATCGTGAACGATACTCAATCGATTTGTTCGTATTTCGAGATAGATGAGCAGTGGTAAAGTGGCTAGGTGATTGAATTCTAACTTGAAAACGTAGTGACTTGTGAAAGCCGTCCGCCATATAAACAGTTCATCCTGGGGATAAGCTGTGAAATGATGAGGGTAAAAAGATGAAATCGAGAACCGAAATGATCAGTATCCAATGACTGCTGCCTTAAGTTAACTTCATCTCGGAAATGAAACTTCCCATCAAATATAATTCGGTTGTACACGTGCCTCTCTTGCCTATGCGTGTTCAACACTTGGGCTTCGGTAGCATGCTAACCAGCCAAATTTAAGCTAAGTTTAGTTCTGAAGTTACATTTTTTATTTCTTTTATTTTGCTGGTCACAATTGACTAGCACCCGCCAAAGTTTTATGCCCATTATTTTGCGGAAAAGGATTTGGAAATAGGTAGCGATAATGGTATGTGCGTGATCATTTTTTGTCATTTATTTCTGTGGACGTGGATAATATAAGCTTTGCTTATAATCATAAAGTTAGGGTAAGGAAGTCAATAATAATGGATAAAGGTAATATGAATCCGAACAAAAACACCAGAGGTGTAAAAAGTGGAGCCAAGTTCTTTAGCCCTAAAAAGGTGTGAAATGGGAGACGGATGAGCCAAGTTCCTTGGTGACAGCATGTAACAAGAACAAAGGAACTTGGCGCGAGCTGGCAACAGCCTTAAGGTTTGTGGCGGTGGACGTAGTGGGTTTTAGGATCCCCACCACCCTTATAGCTTGAGGATCATGAACCTTGCCACCTCGCGCCAAGTTCCTTTGTTCCTGTTACATGCTGTCACCAAGGAACTTGGCTCATCCGTCTCCCATTTCACACCTTTTTAGGGCTAAAGAACTTGGCTCCACTTTTTACACCTCTGGTGTTTTTGTTCGGATTTCACAGCTTTTTGTAGGTGTATAATATATATACTCGCTCTCTCGGCCTCGTTTAGGTCCTCGCCCCCCGTAGCTGGCTGCGGCCTTAGCTTCGAGTTTTTGGGTACTTACGCCCCTTTATCGTAACCACTCTCCAGGACACTGTGCTTCCATGTTGCAGATTTTTCCCATACCCACCACCCGTGGGAATGAAATATTTATTGAAACATAGGGAAGCTTTGCCATATTTATTGTAACCTACTTGTGATGATACAGCAAATTTGCTTCCTGCTGGCGGCTCTAAAATCCACCACCACCAACCCTAAGGCTCGAACATCATCTGGTGTTTTGCTCGGATTTCACAGCTTTTTATACGTGTATATATATACTAGGTTCGCCTCGCTGGGTGTGCTGCCCCAGAATTCCGTGTGCGCCCCAACTTCAAATTTTTAGGGTTACGCCCCCTTTATTGTGATCAGACTTTCTGGGGACAGCGCCCCATGCTGTGCAGACCTTTTCCCATATCGCCTCGGGGGCTGCACCCTCATAGCGGTGGTTTGATCCATTTATTGAAACATTTTCGTGATGGTACACCTTCATACAAATTTCGTTTCTCTAGCTTCAGTGGTTTGGAAAATGGAATTTGGGCGGCTATGTTGAATTAAAGAAAGCGATTTTTAAAAAGTTTTCTTACATTGCCGTTACCTACTTGTGATGGTACACCTTCATACCAGATTTCGTTTCTATAGCTCGAATGGTGTGGAAAAAGTT
>JAGDQP010019534.1:550-34715 GCA_022664845.1 Lepisma saccharinum
TACGTATATATATATATATATATATATATATATATATATATATATATACTGGGTTCGCCTCGCTGGGTGTGCTGCCCCAGAATTCCGTGTGCGCCCCAACTTCAAATTTTTAATGCTACGCCCCCTTTATTGTTATCAGACTTTCTGGGGACAGCGCCCCATGCTGTGCAGACCTTTTCAAATATCGCCTCGGGGGCTGCACGCTCATAGCAGTGGTTTGATCCATTTATTGAAACATTTTCGTGATGGTACACCTTCATACCAAATTTCGTTTCTCTAGCTTCAGTGGTTTGGAAAATGGTATTTGGGCGGCTATGTTGAATTAAAGAAAGCGATTTTTACAAGTTTTCTTACATTGCCGTTACCTAATTGTGATGGTACACCTTCATACCAAATTTCGTTTCTATAGCTCGAATGGTGTGGAAAAAGCTTTTGTGCGGCCATTTTGATCCAAGTTAACAACTTTTTCCAAAATGTAAATTATTCCTAAACTACTCTTGTTAATACAACTTTATGCCAAATTTCGTATCCCTAGTTCAAACGTTCTGGAAAATGGATTATGAAGTCAGCCATTTTGGATTCAAAATGATGTCTTTGCAGATATTTTGTAATCTACTAGTGATGATAAATTATACCGTCATACTTCGAAATTTCATATTTCAATTTTTAACATCTTTTATCTTACAGAACCTGAAAATCGCTGATTTCGCAATAAACTCTTGTTCCTGTATAGCATGCTGACGTTTTGTGACACGCGGAACTCGGCTGCATGCACTGCCGTACGTGTTGATACTCCCCTCGATTCGCTCGCGTCGCTGCGCCAAGAATCCCACGGCAGGCCGAGCATCGAACTTGAGGAGTTTGGAAGAAATGCGTCTTTTTATCACAACTAGAATCTGCAGTGCACTGCGCCACATGATGCAGATATTCCCTCATACTCCAGAGCGCTGTGTCCGAATGGGGAAACTTCCACATTCTGCCTGTATAATATGCTCCTGGCAGTGCTAACGTTTGTGACGAGTAAAACTTGGTGGGACACGCAGGAGTATTGGAAGTTGGCGCGAGGAACTAGGCTCATCCATATTCCATTTCACCACTTTTTAAGGTTGAAGAAGTTGATTGGACAGTTTGCACCCCTGGTGCTTTTGCTCGTATTTCGCAGCTTTTTACACTTGTGTAATGTATATACTCGCTTCGCCTCATTGGGGCGCTGCCCCCAGAATTCCAAGATGGCCTCGCTGGGGCGCACCCGTTTTTCGCAATCAGGCTCCAGCTGGGAACTGTACCCTAGTAGGGGAGACGAGCCGAATTTATTCTAACATATTCGTAATGGTACACCTTCGTACCAAATTTCGTTTCTCTAGCTTCAGTCGTTATAAAGTGGGGCTTAGGCGGGCATTTTGGATAAAAGATGGGCACATTTTTAACGTTTTCTTATATTTTCGTGACATACTCGTGCTGATACACTGTCATACCAAATTTTATTTTTCTATCTCGAACGATGTGAAAAATGATATTTCAGCTGCCATTTTGAATCAAAGATGGTGAATTTTTTAAAACGTTCTTATGTTTTCCTAAACTACTCTTGATAATACATCATTAAGTCAGATTTCGTATATCTGGCTCAAGCAGTTGGAAAATGGATTTATGACGCCCGAAATTTTGGATCCAAGATGGCGTCTTTAGAGATATTTTGTAATATTTTCATAATCTACTAATAATGTTGTACTGTCAAACTAAATTTCATTATTCTAGCGGCAGACGTTTAGGCTGTGTATTCTTTAAAAGTTTAGGTTTGTCGGCCATTTTGAATCCAAAATGGCGACTTTTTCAAATTTTTAAAACGTTTTCTTAATTTGCTATCAATGATGTAGTTTCATACCAAATTTCACTGTTCTATCTTTAGTCGTTTAGGCTGTGTATTCTTTGAAATTTTAGGTTTGGCGGCCATTTTGAATCCAAGATGGCGACCATTTCAAAATGTTGGAATTTTTTATTTATCTACTTATCATCCTCTACCCTCGTATCAAATTTCATGTTTCTAGCTTACTCTAAACACCCTAAACAATATGATGAGTGAGTCAGTCAGTCAAGTCAGTGAGTGAGTGAGTGAGTGAGTCAGTTAGCATAAAATGTGCAATTTCAGGGGTCCACAACTAGAACATAGTTTGAGATACGAATATGAAATTTTGCACATCTGCACATATTTACCATATCTCCTTAACGGCAAAAGCTCATATTCCTATCTTTAACATCTTTTTTCTTACGGGGCCCCCAAATCGTCGATTTTGCCATAAACTCTTGTTCCTGTATAACATGCTTCTGGCAGTGCTGACGTTTTCTGACGTGAAGAACTTGGATCATGCACTGCCGTGCATGTTGATAATTGGAGATAACCACAGTGGGTTTAGAACAGATGGATCCACGTTGGAAGAGACTTTCGCCTTGCGACAAATCTTGGAGAAGAAATGGGAATACAATGGGACTGATAGCAGTTATTATTTGCCGCTTCATAGACAAAGGGAATAATATATTCTACTATTTAATGTATACTTCCGGTACGAAATCGTACCAAATGTTCATTGCAGTGTTGCAAACTTAATAATTGTATCACTAAAGAAATTATAGCTATTAAAGAATCACACTTTAACACATATAGAGCTTTAGAATTATATAACTTCAGTATTATAACACGGTAGTATGTATTAGTATTAAAACACGAAGCGAGATATAAAAGAATATTTTTTTAATTTCGTTGTTTTAATTCTTTTTTTTAGATTTGGCAACACTGATTTAAATTAGTGACTGAAAGTGATTCTATATGATTTCTTTTTCTAATGCATTGCACTGCACACCAAATGAATACCGAAATGGTACACATATTATAAGCCAGAACCGCTTTTTATTTACTTTAGTATTAAAGTGAACACTTATCTTCAAAAGCAAACAAAATCATCTATAAATCAATCATTGCTATGCTGCACTGCATTGAGTATCATAAGCGAATGTATATAGACTTCACATTTCACATTAGGCAAATATCGAAATGGTATATTTAACATAAGCCCTGGATGTCATTTTCTCTTTATCTCGCCTAAACAACGTGTTTTGCAATAACTTAATATTGCTTAGAGTAGAATTTAATAAAACATTGTTTGTTACTGCGGCAATGAACTTGTTGTTTTGGTTAAAAAATCTTATGGAAGAAAATTAATATTTCTTATTAAATCAATGTGAACTTGTTTGTTTGTTTCTGAAAAATGATTTTTCAGTTCAGAATTTTCATGTATTGCTTGCACTTTGTATTTGTGAAAAACTCTTTGAAACGAAAGTTAGTTATTGCATGACTAGTGACGGAAGTATCTAACAATGCGATTCTCATGTGAAGGCTATATTATATTTAGGTGTATTGAATCAAAAACCTTGAATTTTTATTTCCTTTTTTTAAATTAGAGATAACACGCGCACACGATACACTAGCTAATTCAATTTCAAAGAATTTCTACAGCTTTCATATTGCAATGTAATATTACAATGGTGAACAAAAACTAAGTAGACTTCGTCAATGAAAAGATGTATATACAGTGTGTTGCAAAACCACCTCACGAACCATTATTATAGTGTTTCCAGAAATTTTCTAAGAAATCGTTACAGCGCTAGAAATCTTTTGTAATTACTAAGGTTGTAATGACCAAATCTTGCAATTTAATGAGTATAATAATCACAAAATTAACAGCTTTGAAATCAGGGTAAATTTTTCTAGATTCTAAAATAAATAATGAATTTTTAATCCCAACGTTACATATACACAAGTTTTGTTTAGTAACTTTTCATAAGTTCTATTTAGAGCTCGTTAATGTTTAGTATAAGATTACATATCAAAGAGTATCGTGCTCTTTCTTCTTTAAAAAATGTAATTTGTTTCACAAAATTTTTAAGCATATCTCCTTAAGAAATGTTATGGATGTGTATTTCTTGTGTGTCACGGAATAAATTTTAAGTATTAAACGTTTTATGGAAGTTAGTGAAAAAAAGAAAAAACAAATTTTCATAATTACACATACTTTTTCCCCTTGAAAAAATGGAAAAATTTGTTGTGAATATTGCGGTAAATTTATCTCAAAAACTAATATATTAAGCATATTAAAACTATACATAGTGACGAACCAAAACCAAAGAAGCAAAAAATTGGTGATAAGTGTGTAAGTAGTGCATTTAATGGCACACAAAAAGATTATGTGCTCCGTGCAAATAATTGTTGTGACGTTATTTCGTTCTTGAACAGTATGAACAATGAATGTATGGAAATATTAAAGAATGATCTTCTAGATCTTAATGCAATAAAAGTGAATATTACTCTCTCTTCATTGTTCAAATTTCAATTAGTGATGAAGAAAAACATTTCAAGTACCATCGGGTGAACAAACATTCGTAATAGGTGATGTGTTGCAGGATAAAATAGATCATATCTTTACTACTGTAGGTACAGAACAAGAAGAACGTGTAATGAAAATGTCCGGGTGGAGTTTGTGTGAGAATCCTGCTCATATCTTAAAAATGTCAGTAAGTAAATTTAATAAATTTGTTGCTCATCGTATGGTGAATTACCAAACTAAGTGTGTGATAAAAAAGCAGAGATTAATATTCAAAATAGTGATGAAAAATGTTTTTTGTGGTGCATCGTGGCAGCGTTATATCCTGTTGATTATCACCCTTATCGTGTATCGAATTATTTGTTATATGAGAGTGAGTTTACACCAGCAATGTGTAATGTATCTTTCCCAGTCGCATTATCAGATATTATTAAATTTTTATAGTCATAATAAAAACTTTTTTGCTTACTTTATATTATATATAGTTTATTTTAACATACCAACAGATTTATTTGGATACCCACGATATAAGTCGCATGAACATGAAACATTATCTGATGCTCCTAATATTAATGAAAAATCAATTAACAGTAGTGTATCAAAGAATTAAAGTAATAAAGGGTGAAATCAATGCACTACGAAATACAGTATCTTCAAATATTGAAACAGAAATCACAAAACACAGCAACATATACTAGATTTTTTCAAAAGGTTTATAATGAGTTGAAGAGTGATATTCTTGTGTATTCACAACTGGTAAATAAAAATGATTTGATTGAAGTTCAAAATATAATAACAATAATACAAAATGAAGTAACATTAATAACAAATGAATTCATTTCAAATACTGCTACACAAGATTTATTTAATGATTTGAAAACAAAGTTTAAGGAGCTACAAAACATAATTAAAATCTACAAACAACTGTGGACACATTAGAAAATGCTCTTCAGAATAATCCTTCCCAAGAAGATATTCAAATGATGCAAGAAGTTATATCGAAACTACAAAATGAACTTAAAACTATTACTGATGAGACAAATAAAGTCCGTGACGATCTATCCAACCTACCTGTTTATAGTGATGTATCTGAAATTAGTAAAAAGCTCGATGAGTTTGAAACAATAATTAATAATATATCAGAACTCACAAATATTCAAATTGAACTAAAGAATCTACAAAGCGTTGCAAATAATTTATCCTACCGAGTTAACTAGTTTAAAGGAAGCACTTGCAATGTTAAATAATAAGTTAGAGGGTTTTAATCATCCTACAGATTTAATTAATCTTCAGCATGTTGTAAGCACTGTTCAAAGTGAATTAATAGAAATAGAAAAGAACACACCGAAGCAATCTGATAGCGTGAGTATACGTATGCCTTTAAGTGAGTTAGCCACAAATCAAAATCTAAATTAAATAAAATCAAAATGAAGTGTTCTCCAAGAAACTATTAACACACTTCCAACTTCGCGAGAAGTAGAAACAATAAAAAAAGACAATAAGTAATATTCAAACTGTAATCGAGACAACAGAAAACCTCCCGGAAGTGATAAATAATATTAAAGCTCAATTGCAAAACCTTGAAACTAGTATATCATTCCTTCCAATGTTAGAAGATCTTTTCGGTATACAAGAAGTGTTGACGAGCATTCAAAATGAAGTTAAAGAAGCTATACAAGAACATTCAAAATTCATTTCTGTTCAAGGTGTTAATGAAGTAGTTAGTAGGTTAAAGGATATGTTGAAAGGTTTAGACGATACTACACTAACACATAACACTCGCATTGCTGATATTCAGAAACAGATTAGTGATCTAGAGTCAAAATATATTTCTGTGACTAATTCCCTTAATAACTTATCTAAAAAAATATGCTGACTTTGATAACTTTCGTAATGTAGAAGCATCAATAGCTCTAATGCCTACAGTGACTCAACTTTGGGACGTGCAAGATAATATTAAAAACTTTACAACCACCACAGACTTTAATTCTAATAGTGATAAAATAAAGAATGATAATGTTGCAGAACTAAAAGACCTAGAAGATACATTGAAAAGCGAGCTATATATACTAATTCTGATGAATTATTGACATCAATGCATAATTTACGCAGTGTTCAGTTCTTTAAAGTATATTCAATACCTAATAAAGAACGTAATTTTACACGTGACAATGCTAGTAGTAAAGTATACCTCTTTGTATGAATACACCCTATTTCCAAATACCTTTTGGGGTAAGCTAAAAATTATAGATTTTCATTGGGTTAAGAATAATAATGAGTCTCCCATTGTTGATATATATTCAGCGAGCGGTGAACAAAAGTATGGAAATTTACCATTAGGAATACATGAAGGTAGTAAAGTACCAAATGCACCATCAGAAGATGAAATTATACTTCATGAGTTTCATGTTGTAGGAGGTGATGTGCTTGTAGTTCTATCGGATATATTTTCGCCTGCTGAGTATCCAATATCTATTAATATGATCTTTATTGCTCAATTGATTTCTCGACCTTAAATAGTTACAAAGAATAGTAGACTACAAATTGTTGAAGAACTACATAAGCCTGCGAGACGAAATTATAAACGAATACCTGTTGTAACAAAAGGTATACATTATTTATGGCAAGCAGGTTTGGTTGAAATGAAACTTGAAAGACTTAGCTAAATTAAATAGGTGTTATTCTTATATTCTAACCACTATTGGCACTTTTAGTAAGTATGTATGGACTGTACCAGTTAAAAATAAAACAGGGAATAAAGTTACACATCAATACTCAAAGCAACTCAACAAGAGCCAAAGTATTTGCAAATAGATAGCTGTAGGGAGTTAGAAAGCTATGTTCGAATTAGTAAGTTTAAAAATAAGTTTGAAAGAGGTTTCACTCGGAATTGGAGCACAGAAATATTTTAAATAGCTAAAGTTTTTAAGACTGATCCACCTACATATCACTTAAAAGATGAGCGCAATGAGATTATTAAGGGTCGTTTTTATGAGCAAGAACTAATGAAGACCAAACACCCACATGTATAGTTAATTGTTAAATTTTTAGGCATGTGTTAAATGGTTAGGTTTATCTTCAGACCGTAATTCTTGGATCGATCTTAAAGCTATAATATAAATAGTTTAAAATGTTGAGTTTTAAGAAACGACTTTTGGTACCTAATGATTGTGAGAAGTTGAATGGTGAACTTCTTCCTAATATCATTCGTTGCTTAATAATAAGCGCATCAGGTTCTGGAAAAATAACACTAGTCATTGATAATTTCATTCCAGCTCCAAATTAGCTTTATTGGGTTGGTAGACATTTATACTCTCTAAAAGCTTAGAATAATCCAAGTATCAACAACTGCAACACATTTATAATGATATACAAGATAGGTTCCATTATCAATTGGCTACATTTAAACCTTCTGTTATAAAGTTAGATGATTGCAAGCAACAATCTGTTATTATATTTGATGACTATATATTAGAGGATCAGAACGAGGTACGGAACTACTTCACACGTGGTAGACATAAAGGAATGAATTGTTTTTACTTAGCACAAACATATAGTAAAGTTCCGAAACAACTTATTAGAGATAATGCAAATTTCCTATGTAAATTTCTTATTATTATCCAAGATAACACGAACTTGAAACATATTTATAATGAATTTGTTGTTGATGACATGTCATTTAATGGGTATAAAGATGTATGTTCAATAGCATGGAAGGAGCCCTATGGCTTTATAACAATCGATATGACGAGAAAGTCGAATAATGGAAAGTATAAAAAACAAAATCGATCATTTCTTTATAATCGAGCAACGTTTATGTCATTACGTTTAAGGTTTAGCGATTAATTGATGTACGTATGTTACGTCTTTTTATAATTTCAAAGCGAATATAATATAATCTTTTTATAATGTCAAAACAAAATCAAATACTATTAAATTACAAAATGTCTTGGCGAAACGTTTTAAAGAATGGAAAGAAAGTTGCCGTAGCTATTATGAAAAGCAAAAACGTCAAGAGAAACCATTGGTTGAACTGATTGAGATCTTAGAAAAAATAAATTAAAGGAGTAACCGATGACAATACAAATCTTATTACAGAACTTATACATCTAGCAGAACAAAATTTAAATAACTATCCACCAACACCATCAGGAACCTAATTTGAGAAACAGTTGTTTGTTTCCCCTAGGCGCTGCCTGAGACTAAAGAAATGATGATAAAGAAATTCAATCTATTAGCGAGTCGATAATTGAGTACTTATAGATCTGATAAAGATGAAGTGTTTGGATTATATTATATTGATATAGATGGAGTAGTGCAGTGGAAAATTGGAAGTTATAATGTTTTCTTCGATGATTTTACTATATATAGTGAGAATAAGATCGCATATGATCCATCGACACCGATCTATGACACATTTCAAGGAACAGAAGGTTTATAGGAGTTAATAACTCGTAAGCAACCGGTAGGTTTTACTGATGAAGATTATGAAACTTCTAAGAACATTTTAAAAATGGCGAATGCAATATATCAAAAAGATCATCCATCACAGAATAGAGTGAAATCAAGCTCCAGTGATAAGTATAAGACATTAATTAAACCTATTTGGATTGAACTGAGAACTAAAGGTGAGGGTTTGAAAGAAAGGAAGTAAGCAAAGGGAATTAAGCGATATACAAATATGCCACAACAATTTATTTGGATGGATGATGTTAGAAAGTTAGTAGATAGATTATTAGTTATAGCAGGTGAAGAAGCAGCAGGGAATAAGAACTTTTATAATGAGAAAGTGGGTATAATGGATATGATTTGGTCTCGTTTATCTACAGGTTTAGGTTACCTCATAAAAATCATTCATATACTTCCATCAACATTTTGGCAAACTATTAAAGGTAAAGGTTTAGTGAACGATATTATTAATAAATTACCCTTTGAACTACACCTCCCCGGCTATGAATTCCGTGGTCCTGGTACACGTTTAGATGAAAGATTAGCGAGAGGTGATCGAGGTATAAATAGATTAGATAAAACATGTCGAGAACATGATATTGCTTATAAGAACATTAAAGATCTATCAGATAGACAAAGAGCTGATCAAAACTTAGAGCTTAAAGCTTATGATAGAGTTGTTAGCAAAGATGCAGGTTTAGGTGAAAATTAGCTTCATTGGGAGTAGCAATGACGATGAATACAAAACGAAAAATGGGTTGCGCATTATAATACTTGCGGAGTTTGCATTCCATTTTCATATATAATATAGTTCTTTTGTTTATAATGAAGGCCATTTCAAATTCCATCCCATGAATTGAATTCGTTAAACATTAAAGACATTTTGAATAAAACACAACTTGCAAAGAAGCACAGATGTTTGAAGAAGAGACATAATATGGGTCTAACATTAAGTCTGGAGCATTTAAAGAAACTTGGTAAACAACCAAAAACTGGTGGTTTCATATTTACAATTCCTGCAATACCTGCTGCATTGGGAGCTGTTGGTAGTATTGCAGGTGGTTCAGCAGCTATAGCTAAGGTAGTAATAGATGCAAAGATAAATAAACAACAGATAGAAGAACAAAAACGACATAATGAAGTTATGGAATCATCAATTCTAGCTAGATGTGAAGGTCTTAAAAGAAAACAGAGAAATAAGAAGCTAATACTAAAAATAGCGCTCACCAATTATGATATCGAACGTTTAGCTAAAGAATTAAATATAAAACACTTTAGAGGTGTATACATGTCGGATAATCTTCCTTCTACACCACCGTTCAGAAAAGAATGTGCTGTTGTTAACTTACATAAATCAATTGATATTGGAACGCATTGGATATGTTATTGGTGTGATAATAATAATGCATACGTATTCGATTTATTTGGGGGCAGTACCTTTGACTGATTATTTGAGACCTAGTAATACATTAATTGAATATAATAGTGATCAAATTCAACATTTTGATGATGTGCTTTACAGTCAGTTATGTATTACGCTATTAAAGTTCTTATCTGATGGATATAATTTTGCGCCAAGCTATTGAAAGACTAAAATATGATTATTTAATGAATAATGTTTGAGAGTATTAAATAGTCTATTATTTAAAATGATTGTATTGCATCTATCACGGACTACACCAAAACTTCGATTAAACCTTCATAATGAGATTGATAATCAAAACTATTATTAAAGGTAGCACTGATTGGTTTCTATACCATGTATCTAATACCAAATATAACTAAAAATAATAATACCTACTTCTATAAAGGAGAGAAACATTATATACCACCAGGGCAGTGTAATGCATCAACATTAGAAACAACACTACCCAAAGAAGTGCTTCTTAATGAAAATCATGTAACACATCGCATGGAAGTTACAGCATTTGCACAAAGCTTTAATGTTGGAACTATTGGTAAGTTGTTAGGTTTCAAAAATAATACCGACCTCAAATCAGAAGAGACTCGCGTGGGACAGTTTTTTCCCAAGTTCTTAAGTATTGAAACATTTAATATACACTGTAACCTAGCAAAATGTATGATTATAGAAGATGGAGAATATAAACATAAAGAAACAAACATTATAGCTACATTTAAACCATTAACAAAGTTTTTAGAACCAATTGCTTATGAACCTCAATATCCATTATTCTTTCCTATTCGAAAGAGTCATATACGTTCTATAGAGATAAGTGTTACTAATGAATGGCATGAAGCAGTTAGTATTGGTGGTGCAATAACAAGCGCGATTCTTATGATCAAAGATGATTCTTTAGAAAACGAATATAATATACTTTAATTTGATTTAATGATGGAATTTATTGAGAGCTACGAGTATCAATCGTTCCCACTGAATCGTCGCACATCCAACAATTTAAATGAACCAAATAAGGATATTGAATTCGATATAGACTTTGGTGATGTCTTTGTGCACCCGCATTTCTCTCATCTGTATATAAAGTTTGAAATTATTGGTAGAGATGCTGGAGGAACTTTTACAGCGGGATCAAATATTAAGTTGATAGATAATTTTGTTCCATATTTATTTTCCCAGGTAGAAATAAGAAAACATGGCACTGTTATTGATAGAATCGATTATCCAGGTATCACATCAACTGCTATTGCTACATGTCGATACTCAAAGCCTGAACTTGAATATTATAAGTCAGGACGATTAATAAGTGATGAAAAGCTTCCACGGAAAGAAAATACCGTATTATTCGCTTTGCGGTTATTGTTTGGTTTTTTTAGTGACTATAAATAAATTATGTGGAAAGGTGGTTTGCGAATAACATTTAAAAGAAATGCAAATAATAATATTTTATTTTATCGGTGGAAAACAAAAAAGCGGATGGTACTTTAGATGATAGTACATTAGCTCATGCGGGTAAACTTGTGATCACTTCAGTGGAACTGAGAATGCCAATTGTTGAATATGAAAAGAGTTATGCGATGAAATTAAAAGCTCATATACCTCGAAAGAACCAAATACCAATTCAGTTTCATACATATCAAAGTACTCAACGACATGTATTTGGTTCTTATTTCGAATTTGATATAACAACACAGTTTAATTCATTTCAGTTTGATATGCCAGATTTTAAAATTGTTCTCTTTCAAACTAGTCGTGATGATGATACACAATAAAAAGATGCTAGTAAGTTTGATCAATGCAAAGTTAAAAATATTTATTTAAAGAAAGATCGTAATGAAATATTCCCTCGTGAGAACTTAAATCTAGAGCTATCACTAAGGCTGATTATCTTAAAATGTATCATAGTTACACAGTATTTAAGCGTGTGACTCCAAAGAATACTGATATGTTTATTCATCAACAGAATTATCGAGAATCGACCTATGTTTGTTATTAACACTAGTAAACGAAAGCAAGTAGTAGTAAATGAAAGAACAAATATAAAAATTATATGGATTTTGAAAAAGCAGTTCGTCCAAATACTTTTTGTACTGTGCTACTAATAGCTCAAACCTCGTATATTTATGATGTTAAGAATAAAAGAGTTTTAGAACAATTTTAATAACAAATTTATTATAATAATTTTAAAGTCAATGTAAGTATTTAATATGTTATTTAGTAAAGTCTATAGTAATACAGTAAAGCTTGATTATTTGTTCTGTGACACACAAGAAGTACACATCCATAACATTCTCAAAAGCAATAATTCTTAAGGAAATTTGTTTAAAAAGTTTGCGAAACAAATTACATTTTTCTTTGTTTTTTTAAGAAGAAGAAAGAGCATGATACTATTTCATATGTAATCTTATACTAGACTTTAACGAGCTCTAAATAGAACTTGTAAAAAGTTACTAAATAAAACTTGTTCGCATGTAATGTTGGGATTAAAAATTAATTCTTTATTTTAGAATCTAGAAAAATTTACCCTGATTTCAAAGCTGTTAATTTTGTGATTATTAAATTGAATTAAATTAAATAATTATACTCATTAAATTGAAAGATTTGGTCATTACAACCTTAGTAATTACAAAAGATTTCTAGCGCTGTAACAATTTCTTAGAAAATTTCTGGAAACATACTCTAATAATGGTTCGTGAGGTGGTTTTGCAACACACTGTATATACATCTTTTCATTGACGAAGTCTACTTAGTTTTTGTTCACCATCGTAATATTACAATGCAATATGAAAGCTGAAGAATTTTAAAAAAAATTGAATTAGCTAGTGTATCGTGTGCGCGTGTTATCTCTAATTTAAAAAAAGGAAATAAAAATTCAAGGTTTTTGATTCAATACACCTAAATATAATATAGCCTTCACATGAGAATCGCATTGTTAGATACTTCCGTCACTAGTCATGCAATAACTAACTTTCGTTTCAAAGAGTTTTTCACAAATACAAAGTGCAAGCAATACATGAAAATTCTGAACTGAAAAATCATTTTTCAGAAACAAACAAACAAGTTCACATTGATTTAATAAGAAATATTAATTTTCTTCCATAAGATTTTTTAACCAAAACAACAAGTTCATTGCCGCAGTAACAAACAATGTTTTATTAAATTCTACTCTAAGCAATATTAACTTATTGCAAAACACGTTGTTTAGGCGAGATAAAGAGAAAGTGACATCCAGGGCTTATGTTAAATATACCATTTCGATATTCGCCTAATGTGAAATGTGAAGTCTATATACATTCGCTTATGATACTCAATAGAGTGCAGCATAGCAATGATTGATTTATAGATGATTTTGTTTGCTTATGAAGATAAGTGTTCACTTTAATACTAAAGTAAATAAAAAGCGGTTGTGGCTTATAGTATGTGTACCATTTCGGTATTCATTTGGTGTGCAGTGCAATGCATTAAAAAGAAGAAATCATATAGAATCACTTTCAATCACTAATTTAAATCAGTGTTGCCAAATCTAAAAAATAAAGAATTAAAACAATGAAATTTAAAAAAAATTCTTTTATATCTAGCTTCGTGTTTTAATACTAATACATACTACCGTGTTCTAATACTGAAGTTATATAATTCTAAAGCTCTATATGTGTTAAAGTGTGATTCTTTAATAGCTATAATTTCTTTAGTGATAAAATTATTAAGTTGGCAACACTGCAATGAACATTTGGTACGATTTCGTATCGGAAGTATACATTAAATGGTAGAATATACTATTCCCTTTCTATATGAACCGGCAAATAATAACTACTACTGTTCACCGGCTATTCATTGATTTTAATAAACGTTGTCTTATCTTATCATTCTATCAAAGGGAAACGTTATACAGTATTGTGGTACGATTTGGAATTAAGAAACTGTTTCGACTAGTGAGGATGTGTCTCAGCGACCCCCATACGCAGAGTACGGATAGCTGAAAATATGTCAGATGGTTTCAGGATTTGCAATGGATTGAAAAAAGGTGATGCCTTGTCACCACTACTGCTTAACTTTACTTTAGAATATGATCGGATGATGTAGATTCAATATGGGAAGATATAGAGGTACTTCAAAGGAACACTGAGATCTTAGTAGAAGCTTGTGATGAGGTAAGTCTGCAGGTAAACATACACAAAACAAAATACATGATAACAAACTGAAATACTTGGAATAATGGAAATACGAGGTGCTATCCAAAATTTTCGGGACTGGTGCTGCCATCTGTTGTAAACCTTACCTTTGGACTAATGGTCACCATCACCCTCGAAGTAGTTCCCATCCGCAAGTACACGCCGGTCCCAGCGCTTCTGCCACTGGTCAAACACTTTCTGGAAGTCCTGTTCTTTGAGGGTGTTTATCACCGCCAGCGATGCTTCTTGAATCCTCTCTAGAGTGTCGAACCGACGGCCTCTCAACTTGAGTTTCAGTTTTGGGAATAGCGCGAAGTCGCAAGGTGCCAAATCTGGCTGGCGAGTACGGTTGGTGGGGTACAACCGCCATGTTGTTTTGTGCCAAAATGGTCCTGGTGAGCAAGGACGTGTGACAGGGCGCGTTGTCGTGATGCAGCAGCCAGTTCCCTTGACGCCAAAGTTCGGGCCGTCGTCGCCGCACGTTTTCACGGAGCCGTAGCAAAACGTCACAGTAGTAGGCAGAATTCACTGTTTGGTTGGGTGGGACGAATTCTTTGTGCACATTTCCCTTGGTATCAAAGAAAACGATGATCATGCTCATCACTTTGCTCTTCACCTGTCTCGCTTTTTTGGGTCTTGGAGAGCCCGGGCTCTTCCACTGGGATGATTGTTGATTTGTCTCTGGGTCATAACCGTAAATCCAGCTCTCGTCGCCAGTGATAACCCGTGACAAGAAGGTTGGATCATCAGATGCGGTCTGACGAAGGTCCGTGCACACTTCAACACGCTGTGCCTTCTGATCGGCAGTCAAGATCCTTGGCACAAATTTTGCGGCGACACGATGCATGCCGAATTCAACAGTCAACATTCGTTGACATGTCCCATAACCAATACCCACTTCATCCACAAGGTCTTGAATGGATCGACGTCGATCTGCACGAACCAATTGTTGAAGTTTGGCAACATTGTCTGGCGTTGTGCTGCTAACGGGCCTTCCTGTGTGAGCATCATCTTCGACGTCTGTACGGCCGGTCCTGAACCGAGCATGCCACTCAAACACACGGGTACGGCTCATGCTCTGCGCCCCAAACACTTTTTGAATCATTGTAAGGGTCTCCGTAGCACTTTTTCCGAGATTCGCACAGAATTTGATACACACGCGCTGTTCTGTTCGCGGATCCATTGTAAATTCGTCACACACCAAACACAGAGTATTACGGAAATCACTGTGGACACGCAATACGTCCTCCCAGCTGAATGCCACTCTGCACACTGACTCATCAGATATGCAGCTCTCGCCACCTAGCGGTGCAATGATCTACTACTCCTACTTTACAGATGGCAGCATCAGTCCCGAAAATTTTGGATAGCACCTCGTAGATATATAATAATTAAGAATAAGATCATAGGGAAAGTAAACAAATTTAAATATAATTATATTAAGGCCTTGTATCCATACTTAATTTAAATAAAACAAGCTGACAAGGCTAGCACACTTAACTTTATTTTAAAAAAACACAACCAGCGTAACGATTTATATGTTCTAACAAGATGTTCCTCAGACGACACATTAATACATACTAATAGTTCATAAAAAATACCAGAAGGTCCAGAGATCCTTTCTACGTCATCCGCCCATCACGTCCCAGAATCCGTTCACTTTCCAAAACTAAACAAATTGCAACCAATCACAGTCCTTCTCTCACAGGCCACACCCCCTAGTCAACTAAATCGGTATTACAAACTTATAACAGGAAACAAAAAACAAGGAAATATAATCAAAGCACAAAAATATATTTTATAAACAAATGCGTCAATAAATAAATAATTAAATAAAAATATAAAATAAAGAAATAAAATTAAATACATTGGACAAAATATAATAAATAAATATTAAATAAATAAATAATCCAACGGAAGCTTAAAAATGAATAATAAATAAATAATCCAACGAAAGCTTAAAAATGAATAATAAATAAATAATCCAAAGGAAGCATAATAAATAAATAATAAGGAACCAAGAGTGTGGGGGGTATTGAACAATACCTATTTACTGAAAGACCTTCTCCGCTCTTCTCTTCCCATTCCTCATTTATGCTCAATCCATCCTTCCAGTTCATCGCGTTGTCTCCCATTTTCATAATTCTCCTCACTTCCTAACCATCGTCCTTTCCTCTTGTTCCAGTATCTCCGCCCCTTCCCAATCTATATCACGAGCCTCTTCCTGTATATGTTTGTAAATAGAATTTATGTATCTTTTCAATCTAACGTCATCCCTGTGTTGTTTAAGCCTTTCCTTTAACAATTCATTTAAGTTTGTTAATATGTATTAATTTATTATATTTTTGGTCTATTTATTTAATTTTATTTCTTTATTTTATATTTTTATTTAATTGTTTATTAATTTGCGCATTTGTTTATCTAATATATTTTTGTGCCTTAATTATATTTCCTTGTTTGTTGTTTCCTGTTACAAGTTTGTAATAGCGATTTAGTTGAGTAGGGGGTGTGGCCTGTGAAAGAAGGACTGTGATTGGTTGCAATTTGTTTAGTTTTGGAAAGTGAACGGATTCTGGGACGTGATTGGCGGATGACGTAGAAGGAATACTCTGGACCTTCTGGTACTCCTTATGAACTGTTAGTGTGTATTAATGTGTCGTCTGAGGAAGATGTTAGAACATAGAAATCGTTACGCTAGTTGTGTGTTTTTAAAATAAAGTTAAGTGTGATAGCATTGTCAGCTTGTTTTATTTAAAACAAGTTTAAATAGTAAGAAGCATATGTAACAAGCAAAAACGATGAAACGGAAAAATAAAAAGTCGTTTAGTATCGGGCAACACATGTTTCTATTCTGTTCAGGAATTACTAACCTCGCGATTAATATCAAGAAAGTTGAAATTGAAAATATACAGAACGGTTATTCTGCCAGTAATACTTTGCGAAAGTTGGAGTACGACCCTATTAAATAAACATAAATTACGAGTGTTTGAAAATAAGATCTTGATAAAGATATACGGTCCCAAACAGGACGAGATGACTGTAGAATGGAGGAGACTGCATAATGAAGAACTTCACAGACTGTACGAGCCACCAGATCTTGTAAGAATAATGAAATCGCGACGACTAAGGTGGACAGGCCATGAAGCTCAGATGGGGGAAAAACGAAGACTGTATTCCTTTATTCTATCTTGGTTGGAAAGCCGGATGGAAAGAGACCGTTACGAAGACCTAGACGACATTGGAAGGACAATATTAGAAGGGATATTCGAGAAGTAAATGTTTGTGATGAAAACTGGCTTCATCTTACCCAGGATAGAATCCTGTGGCGAACGTTTGTTACTGCTGCGATGAACTTGCGAGTTCCGTAAGCCAGAGGGAAAGTAAGTAAGTTTATTAGAACTCATTCATGTCAAAGTATTTAACAATAATATTTATTTACTGAAAACATATTTTATCAAAATTACTTACCACATGCCTTTGAATTTAGTGCTAATTTTATACCTTGATCTGGTAGTCCTTGTCTATTTCAATCAGGAGCGGTTATATCGATTAGAAGAGAAAAAAAGAGCAATACCATTATAAGTAGCGAGACTTTTGTCCCCAATGATACTTCAGTCAATAGAGTGAAGATTGAAAAAGAATCTCAGAAATCATGATCGTATTGGCCTCTTTCGTCTCCTTGATAGAAATGCACTCGAATTACCCTATATCGTGTTAAGGGATTTGGTCATATATATCTAATATCAACTAATTTAAATAGATTAATTAAATAATTTCGTTCTCAAATGGAATACTTCAGTACGTAACAACATTTCTCAAGATCTTATTTTCAAACATGGGGAATTTACGTTCATATGCCAAGCCCCAAGTTACCAGCCATAAAGAATTTACGACTGAATACCGTTCTGTCTACACTCGATTTAAACTTACTTTTTATTAACCGCAAGATTAGAAACTTCTAAACTGAATAGAAACTTGCATTGCACGATCGTTACTTTGTAGTGTATCTATACTGTCACCTTCCACCATTGCATTGGCGTAAACGAATAGCTGGTTCAAATTATTCAATATTAGTCAATTTTCATTCTTTTGTTTTTGGGATCTCATATTCTAGTGCAAAATTGAAGAGTAGCGGATACAAGGTATCTTTGTCTTTCAATCCCCTGCAAATCTCAAAACTATCTAACATATTATCTGCGTATTCTGCTTATGGGGTCGCTGTCCTTAGTAGGTAAATATGTTGTTGTTTTTTTAATTCAAAATCGTATCAGGATATTGTATAGGATAAGAGGGTAATATAACAATACTAAAAAGATAAGAAGGGCGTAACTGTAGCAGCAAAATCGGAAGCTAACATGTGTTCTCATAAAAGAGGACAGTCAAATTGGAAAAAACAAATTTTGGATAAATGGCAGATCATCGGATATCTAAAACACAGGCTTGTTTTACGACGAATATTTTAATAGGATTTTTGAATGTGGTTAATAAAGAAATAGACAGCGTTTTTCAGCACTAGAGGTAGTTACAAGAAACGTTTGTGTTCTGATCCCCGAAGTTCTTCTCCAGCTGTATGAAGAGAACAATTTGGCCAAAGCAGGAAAACTTGCTGGCTCATCTCTGCCATTGCAAGTTACCTCCCTTCGGACAGAACTTAGAAGACAAATTTCAAAGCTGAACACGGTTTTGATTGCCGTCTCATGTTAAGTGATCCTGAAGTTTAACTGCTCTAACTGTATTCTTGACTTTGTCTGTGACTGTTACATCTGTTGGAAGGAGCGAATCAAAAGCTACTTGAAGGGTTCAATGGGAGAGGAGGTAATGAGCGATCTAAAAGTGTTACCTATCAACTTGGAAAAGGTATTGCAGAGATGAAATGAAAGAACAAGGTCTATTTCCAGGTGTAGAACGTTAATTCTAGTTTTGGTCCAGAGCAAATACTGTGATCGATTGACATAACTTACATGCATTTAATTGAAAATATGTATATGCCTCTTCTCGCTTTCTTTTGTAGTAAGCCCTAAACTTCAGGTTACAATGTGTGTTCAAATGAAAGAAAACACAACATATATGTTACATTCTTTTAAAAATAATAAAAATTGTTAATTAGTTATAGCTTACTTAGTAACAGTTCTTAACTACGAAACAACAACTCTTCGTTGTTGGTTGTCGGAAAATTAACACGAGTCAGGCAAGCCTCATAATTATACGTTAGACATATCCGAAAACTCTGACACGTTGTTAGGATATAACCTGTGTATGAGAGAGAGAGAGAAAGAAAGAACTGGAGATAGAAAAGAAAGAGGAAGATGAAGAGGTAAAACAAGGGAGAGCAGTTGAATAAAGTTTTTGGTAAACTTGTATATTTTTATACTTTTTTAATTATTTTAATATGTACGCAGAATATAAATGTTTAGATTTAATTTCATAGTAAAATAAAAATCTTCATTACTACCGTAACAGGAACCATTCATGATATAAATGTCATAAAATTATATACAAGTTAATTTGTTTATAAAATATATACAGAATAGAGATGTTAGTATAATTGAGTTTCAAGGTCCTATGCTTTCTTTTTTTATGAAGTTCCCTTTATTCATTGTGACTAGATGTTCCTTTAAGAGAGTAATCTTGAGTTCAAGCACACGCGAATACGTGTACGTATTAGAGAAAGACTGAAAACTCTCTTAAAAGGGGCGATCTTGCAAAAATGCCTTCTGTAAAATTTAAATACTAAATTTCAGTAGATTGTAGTAACTGTTCAGCTACAGGGTGTTCTATTCCCTGTAATTAGTTGGTACTATGATTCTGGAATACTGAATTGCCTGAGCGAATTGACGAAAAGGTTTTGCAATAAGGTTGCTTGAAAGTACTTTTTCGCGAACCAAAATAAGCTTTTGAAATAAGTCAGAGGTATATTATATTATATTTACTAGAGAATATTAAATTTGCTATAGGAATATCGCAGTTCCAATGGGAGAGAGCCTCAACTCAAAATTCACAGTTTATAGGAGATCCTTCGGAAGTTTTCTTGAGTGAATATAAAATAAGAATTTTAATATAAAGATAAAAGGGCTGGAAATAATATTTACGAGCATTCCATTTATAGAGTACATATATTTTTTTTCATATCAGTACCACAGCTGTGTCATTATTGCACAAAATAAAAGTACTAAGTCGGAACAACATTACTGGATATAAAAATGTTGTGGTATATTGTGTGAAGTATGTTAATCAGTTGTACTATATATTCAACGTATAAATCATGATAAGCATTATAGTTGTACAAAGCGAAAGTAATATTCTTTGTTTACTATAAAGAAAGTGAAATTATTAAGTATTATATTACGAAACCATAAAATTATGAAACAGAAAATACAATGAAAAGGTACAATCATTATCCTCTCAACAATACCACTAACAGATACATGGAGGTCTTCATCGGTCTTGTGTTCATAACCTGGTTGCAAACTGAAAATGTTGTTAGTGAAGAGGTTGAAGGGTATTCTTGCTTTTGTAAACCACAGAGAGTATCGTCACAACTTTTCAAAATAGTTCATTGAGGCTTCATCAGGCTTCACTAAGGCTTCAAAATAGTTCATCAGTCTCTTGTTCATCGCCTAATTTCAAATTCAAGTAGAGTTGGTAGTGAAAAGTGGGTAAATGATGTTGATTTTGCAGGTTTCAATAAAGATCCTTGAAATTTAGCAGCTGGAATGGTGAGGGCTTCATTATAATCGTGCAGTAACACAGGAATTGATGGTATCTACGCTATCTGCGTTTTACATCAATTTTTCCAAATTATATTTGACTATAGTCTGCCTTAGACAACAGCACTTAGGGTGGTGTTTTCTCAACATGTAAAACTTTTATTTATATCACGCCACGTTACTTTGGCACTGTTCGAACCAATACTACGGTTGGATTCCATTTGATTTGATAGCAACTTAATGTCCATAATGTTGCTTGTACTTATTTCTATCAAGGCCGTAGCTCAGTTGGTAAGCTTTGGCTTAGCCATCGGAAGATCCTAGAAACGATCCCAGTTGCCGCCTATCCTGACTGAGGTTGTTCCAGGATTTTCCTCAGTCGTACTAGGCAAATTCCGGGATGCCATCTACTATTAGACCATGGCCAACTACCTCCCAACATGCTCTTCACACTACAGTAGGTTAATTCAGTTGAAATAGGACGGCTTTATATACCTCGTTTACGGTGAAATCTCCTTTCGCCACCAGCGATGGTGTTCAGCGTAACAGCCGCGGGCCTGAGCTATGGGTCGGCATTCAAACTTGCACTATAGAAGGCTGCGTCGCAAGTACACAAGCAGAGTGTTTTCCCAGACCTGTTTACATATTTTGTAAAAACCTTCAATAGTGGCGAAACGTCGTGAAGCAACGCCTCTCTCAAGAGACCAATGGCGCAAAAGACTATATGATAATGAATCCGGGAACTTGACAAGGACTGACGAAAACGGAAAGACACGGATGACAGTCTCAAGTCTAATTTCTGCTGTAGAAGATGATAAAAGATCCAGCAGTATGATTTGACGCCTTATGTATGTCGATCCAGACGTGAGATTGCTCCACACCATACAAACGAAAGATGTCTTGATCGTAAATGTGAATTATGACATTATCCTGCAAGTACTGCGCATTGATATTCACATTTTCTTCCTACTCGAAAAATCGTGCGTTTGCCATGGGCACATATACTGGTCAACCAAGAACCTTTTCAAAACCTTTTCAGGTTTGGTGGATGAAGTTCGAAAACGGCTCTTGTCCTTTTGGTCGGTAGAAAATTGCGTGAGGTTTGTTAGTGCCATCCTGGTAGTTGAGGGCTTCATCTATAGTAACAATCCACTACCACTTATCACATACTAATATTCATACAATTTTCTGGTGTTGGTGCCCCGTTCGTCGATATGTAATTCCTTCCAGGTGTGACCACGTACTTTATGACGGAGTTCGAATATCAAACTGTCGTGAATTACGCGTCATACTGTGGATTGAGGCGTACCTGCATAGCTGCGCTGCATTTGTGGATTTTTTTTTATCCCACCCGTCCTTACACGTTGCACTACCTCGGCGGTCCGGGCTGACTGTACCCGCTGTCTCCAAAAAGCTTTCGGAGAGAACCCATTCTTATGCTGTTGAATAATGCGCCACACACGCGACTTGCTGATGGTGGGTCCTTTGCTTTTATACCGCTGCACTATTCTTGATAAACTGTACCTTTCTTCAAAGTGCAACTATGTACCACTGACGTTTATCAGGAACCTGCGATGCCATAGAGGGAACGTAAGATCGTCACACTCTACCAACAGCAACTCCACATTGCTACTGCCACATCATGCCTACAAAGGTGGCGTTGTGTACTCCAGGGGCGAAAGAGAATCGAGGTCAACTCGTCACATCTTAACTTAATCAACCTTCTGCAGCAATTGCCTTATTTATATTCTGCAGTTGTGCGAATACAAAAATCAAGGTCTTTCCAATAGTATTCCTTCAGATAAAATAGGACGTTACTGCCAATTTCATTTACATCTGTCTTTACCATAGATTCATTCAAGAAGTAGCCATTACTATTTCTGGTAACTATGTCATAGATAGCAAAGCTGTAGCAATTCAGCTTCCTTTTATGACAAAATGCAATGCGTAGCTTAAAGTACTGTTTTGAGATTATATCATGTAACTATTATGTCATCATTAGGTGAATACTTTCTGCCAACACTTTTCGCTAAATGGATTGTCACCAAGCAATAGCCATACGTTTGTAATAATTGTCTGTTTGGTGCTACGTTGACTGCAATATGGCCACTATTTCAAATTTGGCCTTATCGCTGTGATGTAAGAAAAGTGTAAGAGGTTCACAATTGAAAAAGTGGCTATATTGTACTAGTACGTGTTAAAAATCTGCTGTGTGGTATAAGGAATTATCTGCTCTCTAGCAGATATAAATATGGCACTCTTACGTATGGTAGAATAGGGAAAGAGGAAACCAGTAATTGGTTATCATTTTATAGTTGTGGCCCTCTTGCATTGGGAGTACGCTATGCTAGTCAACGATTTATAAAAATTGATTATATATCTTCTAGTATACGTTACGTTTGTTATGTTAAGTTTCTTACTGAATCCAACCTATTTAACTGAATGACGAAGTTAGAATACACTTTGGATACGATTATTTACACAATATTGTTCTTGTGAACCATGTATAATAAAGCACGTTAATCCTACCAAGATAATAAATTGATTCCATTGGATAAACGAATTTTATTGTATCATCTAATTAATTTGACAAATACGAAGCTCTCGGCATTACGCTTCCTGCAGTTCAATCGAAGTCCTAAGGCAGCGAGCTGATGCCAAAACGTTTTCCCGTTCCCTATTCCTTAAAGGTATCTTGCGTTACTAGATTATTGGCCGACCCGTAGAGTCGCTAGCCTTTACTAATATTACATGTCCTTCTGTTCTCTACAAACGTTGTTCTCCAAGATACCTTGCGTTGCCAGATCAGGGTACATCTGCTAATGAAATATACATTTAGAGGCCCGTATATTTGCGAATAATTGCTAGGAAGAATATTTTTCTAAAAGTCGATTGATCTTTATCCATATATAGATATATATCGTTCTTTTGCTTACTTGCAAATATTTATGCTGTTAAGGCAACGAAAATTATAGGATCTAAAGTATGTTTTTAATGATGATACATTTTTTAATTAAGTGATGATCGAAGGACAGAAAATTGAAAAATAATTTGGATCGTTTGTGTATTAATTATTTGTAAATTATGTGTGGAATAACTCACTACTATTATTCTAGTTAAAATTAGTTTTAAAAATACAATTTATAAGAAAAGAATTTTAATTTAATTCAAATGTAAATATTTTGTATTTAACCTAATGTGTTACCGTAAGGTTGGATTAAATGTTGTCTAGTTTACAATGAGAAAGGAATGAAGATATTTTCCATTAAAAGAAAAAGGGAGAGTGGTTGATGGTAGACGGAAAACAATTTTGATTAAAATAACTTGCTGCTAACATTTTATTCACTTTCTAGTAACTTTTGCCAAATGACCTAGAAATCTCTTCATATTGTCTTTGGGAGATTATAGTACCCATGATTCGACATGTTATAAAGGTTAACTATGTCACTGAATTTGCTGTTCCTGTTCCTGTTCTTGAATTGGTACTATATGTTTGAATAAATTCAGCTGGAACTTCCTCTTGTTACCCTTGTACCCACTCCATTAACATTATTGAGAAGGCATTTCATCAATTGAACTAACTTCTGTAATGTTATATAATCAATAAAGAACTGTGGAATCCATAGATGAAGGTGCCTTGCGATGTTATTGCTGTATTTGTTACGGAGATACATAGTAGCGTTGCGTTGTTGCGTAACTAGTGAGACTCTATTGTGCAGAATCTCTAATATATATTGTTGTAGCTATCTCTTACGAAAATACAATTGCTATGTGTTTTCGCATCCATATGTTAATATCGGTTTTATCAAAGTCTTGTAGAGTATGGCTTCATGTTTGCAGTTTATATTTTGATTTTTAAACACTGATAACATTGCATAGTATGCTTTATTGGCTGCATGCATCCTACTTCTAATTTCTTCTATTTCCGACTTCTATAATCTTTTATGCTTCTCTTCCGTCATGACTGTATCATTATTTATGTTTTTTTCCTTCATTGATTTTCAGTCCTACTTCTTTACGTTTGCTCTCTATTTCATTAAATATTTTAATTGTTTCACTTTCGGTGCGTCCAATTATACCTATGCCGTCAGCGTATCCTGTGATCTGTACTAGCGTGTTTTGTAATGTTCCGTTTGTATCTACTTTTAACTGTCTTATTACAAATTGTGCATTTCCTTGTTTTAGCTCTTTTGTTACTTGGAATGGTTCACTAAGTTTGCTCTTAATTTTCACATATGCCCCTGTGCTTTCCATTGTTGTTTATTTAAATCATTGTTTATCTACATCAAAGGATATATTTTGTAATACTGTGCTTCTCTTTTTAGTTGAATTCTACACTTAAATTTAATTCTTACAAGGTAATGGTCTGTTCCTACGTCCGCGCCTCTCTGACTTCTGACGTATATTGTACATCTTGCATATCTTCTGTTAACTATGGCATAATCAATTTCGTTGTGTACTTTTCCATCGGGTTAACGACAGGTTAATTTATGGATATCTTTGAGCTGAAAGGTTGTAGAGCTAACTATTGCATTGTGGGTAGATGCAAACTGTATTAATCTCTGTCCATTATCATTTAATTTCTAATGTAGGTTGCTTTTTCGAATTGCTCCTTCATATATCTCCTTTCTTTTAATTTGTGAATTTAGGTCTCCTAGCACAATTTTTACATCATCCTGAGGTAGGGATTCGTATATTTGTGAGTCTTTGATGGGATTCGTCTTTTACCGTCGCTTCTGCCTCTTCTGTGATAGAGTAGACGTTCAGTACATTATTAAATCTTGTTCTTAGTCTGATGTAGCATTAACAGGCTTAAACTCCGTTATATTACGTTTCATCGATCTTTCTACTATAAAGGTAACATACACATCCTGCTTTCTTCTCTTGTCTTTTCCACCGCTCAATATTGTAAAGTTTTTGATGTCCCAAACATTATTATCATTTCATCTTGTTTATTGGATTGCTGCTATTTTCATTTCGTTTTCCGGTAGTTGTTGTAGTAGTATTTTCAATGTGCCGGCCTTTCTGAGTGTTCGTACATTCCACGTTCCGATATTCCAGTCCATATTCATGCGCCGAGCCAATATCTTTTCACTTCCATCCTCAATCCGAGTCAAATTTTGAGGCTTAATAACCAGCTGTGTATTTAATGGTGTAGTGTGGTTAGTCCTACGCCCAACCCCCAACTTAGAGGACCAGGAGTTTCCTGTCCTCTTCCCTTATCCTTTAAGGATCCATCCATCAACCGCAAGGCAGCGGTATTTTTCTGTCAGGTTTGTCTTCCTTAGCCGAATTGTCCGCGACTGCTTGTTCGTCAGATTTATCGGCCCTCATGCCTGGGCCTCTTTCCACTATCCGCAACCCGTGGACGCGCCCGGTCGCAGTCGGCACTGCGCGGCCTCGTAAATTCGGGATGTTAACATGAATAATTGAGTAAAGTACGCTATTGTATTGATATTTGCCTGTTAATAAAGGAAATCATTTGTGTGTCTTATGTTCATTTTTATTCGAGAATTAATGAACTTTTGAGCTCTTTTACCTATTGTTGCTAGCCAAAATAAGTAATTCGTCATAAATTTGCGTACGAACGTGTTAAGTATAAAATGCGTCAGCTATATTATAACAGTTTCGGTTATATTATTGAGAAATACGGATAGTAGAATTATCCAGTCATGTATACATCGCCTGATTCGTTTTCCTGTGTACAAAAGTCATTGAATATATTTCATTGTGTGCAAAGACTGCACTCAACGTTCCATTGCCGAATTATTATTAGTTAAATTTAAAGTTTGACAAATAATACGGACAATTGAAATAGGCTATTGCGATAAACCTTTTTAGTAGCAATTTCTTAAACTTGTTACACAATATTCTTACTTAACGAGACCAACTATACACAGAAAATTTATATAAGAGAATGGCATATATTTGACTATTGGGGATTTGAAAGCACATTACAAGCATTTGATTCTATCTAAAGATTGAAGATTGCACATATACTTACGTTTTTCGCTATAATTATTTTCGATCGTACATGCAGAATATTAAGACTTTGTTTGTAAAGTACGAAAGATAAAGTAATTCAGAGACATTACGTAGGAAATTGAAAGGTTAGTACAAAGACTAACATTATTTTGTTTTAAGTATTATACTTGTAGATGTAAATTTGTGATATATTTTTATATCGAGTGTTATATTTTCTTGATTATTGTCCTTGCATTGATATATTATTGTCTTGATATATATCAGAATATCTGCATGTGTGTGAACATTTGCTCCATTATACGACTATTGCAAATCATATGATGATGTTGATGAGCATGTAGCACAAGTATAGTAGTGAATTTGTGTATTCATATCTTTTTGAGAGCTATCGTTCAAATTTATTATTCTTTGAGCTCAGAAATTTTCTTTCGGTAATTGTATTACTTCTGCATACGCGATATCATTATTGAAGGCAATAACATATTATTTCATTTTGTTGTATCGGTGATATATTATAGATAATTGGACTATGAATCTGAAGATGTTATTTCAATTAACTTTATACGGTGGAGAAATTAGCTATCAAGACTAATTGGCATACTGGATATAAGTATCGAAATTATCTTTAGAATACAAAAGTCCAAAGGATGTACTGTATTTTATATATGTTATGCAGTTGTAATTAACTTATACCCTATAAAGAAATCTTTATCACAATTAATACAGGAAGAAAAGAAAGAAATCCTTCTGTAAACTTCTATTGTACTTATTTATCCATCGAATAATTTCCATTGAAGCTGCATGTAGAGATAAGATTATAAAGATTCTACTGGTTTGTATTGAGTTTTTCTTCGCATTCTGATATCAAGATTAGTAACAACAAGGAAAAATAAATTATTTAGACTGAAGAGTCGCTACGGAAATCGAACTAATAAATATCACTGTATCTAATTTGAACATAGAACCTTAATATTAATGTTGTAATTTAAATATTAGTCCGCAATTCCTCAAATTATAATAATAAGTGGGTTAACTATCAATTATATAGCAGTCATGTTAAACAGGTCTGCTACAAAATCTGAAGCGTAACTTAATGGCTAACGTTCGTGATTTCAGGACCACAGTTGCCAGTTTGGGTTCCCAGTAGCGACTCAGAATTTTGTTGTTGTTGAACTGTGCCAGCATTTCAAATAATTTTCAATCTGCAAGAAACATTACTTAAAAATTAAACACGTTTCAAAATTTTATGTAATATTTCGAATGTTTCAATGTTATGAAATATGTTTTATCCAGTTACGTTGAAGGCAATAAATTTCCGTCACCCAAGCATACTTTCGAACTTAATGACCAAATTCGTATATTTACTTTAATGCCTGTTCATGTTAAAGATGTAGATTTTACTTAAAGTACTTTCTGGTGCACCAAAACTTCGATATGTCACAGCCATTCAGCTATTTTATGCAACAGTAACTGTACATTGTTTTATGCTTCTTGGTGCCTTCTTATCGTAAGAACGGAATCTAAGAAAAATAGGTCTACAGCGACGTCCTAACACGCAAGTTAGTTTTCTTGAGACATTTGTCAGACAATTTATTAAATCTGAGGCAGCTACGAACTTCCTGCAAGTTCCCGGAAATCCGATAATCACTCACTCAAACAAAGTTTTCCAAGGAGTTAATTACAGCCGCTGAAAGACAGGAACGCCTCATTTCGCTCTGCGTGCTCTCAGCTGTAAGACATCCTTCCTTTACTTTTCACAGTCTTCGCTGTTTTTCTATTCTCCGCACCTAATTTATTGTTATCAATCATTTCATACAAAAGTGTCTGTGTTTTCTACACTTGAGAATTCTTTGTTGCGTTGTCTTATTTTTTTCACTTGTAGAGTTAGAAGACGAAGTTTTGTTTTATTATGTCATTAGGTTATATTTTTTAGTAGACTGAGCTGCCAGTAATTTTAAATGTTAAAACATATCCATTAAGAACTGTCTAGAAAACATGAAACAAGATTCAAAGAAATACACAAAGTGGTAGAGACAAAATTGATAGAAACCGATTCCAGAAGATAATTCCTCACATGTGGAAGTCTAATATATACTGAAATCTGTTATATATTTTATAGAAAAATGATATTTTAATTTTAATAGTATATTTAGCAGAAATAATTATTTAAAGAATAAATGTGCTTTCTAGTCGTCTTCATTAATATTAAAATGAAGTTAAGAATTTACCTATTAAGGTGCCCACAAAGTGTCTTAATACAGTAAACTCGCAAGTTCATAGCAGCAGTTACAAACATTCGCCCTTGGATTCTACTGTGGGCAAGATCAGATTAGTTTTCATCATAAACATCTACATCTCCAAGATCCCTTCAAATATTATTGTCACAACGACGTCTCGCTCTTCCCAACGGCCTCGTCTTCTCTCATACTACAATCCTTTTACACAACATTTTGGGCTCAAGAAGAATTAATAGTTTTTTGTGCTATGCAACAAATGTGAGGAATTTAGAGTGAGAATGCATACTTTTACGAGATGAGTTTTGAATGTCTTTTGCGCACTCGTCAGGAAAACTTGATAAATATTTCCTCTATACAGTTTGTCCACAATATGACGTGATAAACTTCGGCTCATTAATGTTTGAATCGAACTTTCTTAATGAATAGCAAGAAAAGTGAGGGATACACAGCCCTCTTCATCTAGTAAATACGGTCACGGAATTCGAATCGGAATTAAGGACATTCTGTAAGCCCTAACGTCCGTTATGTTAAGTATGTCTTTTTGTATCTAGTAATACGTTATTGATCTGGTTGGGTGTTTTGCTATCTGGAGTTGTCAATATGTATGTGTGACTTAAGTGTATATCTTCCCAAGTGACATGCTTTACTGGAGCAATGTTCATTATTATGTCGGCAACGTTGTTTTACGGTGGATTAGATTTCGAACCAAGGCCCAACCACAAAATTAAAGCCAATAGTTGGCCCAATGTGGAAAAGCTACTGAAAGGACCAAGGTAACGAATAATGTTTGCACGATTGGTAACATTTTGGTGACAAATTCGACATAAAACCAACCATAAATAATCATTAAAACATACATTGATTGACAAAAATGCATATTTTTAACTAAAAACCAACACATAAATGGTGTAATTCATCTTCCAGATGAGGGAAATGTAAAACGGCACTTGGTCACCGATTATCTAATTCCTGTTCTAAATTTGCAGCAAAAATGGCTGTCATTACAACATTCGCGTGGCGCCAGTACTGACACGTACCGAAAATGTTTAGTAATGAATGTATTTTTTTGTTATTTGTTATTTTGTATGTTTAAAACACATGTTATACAAAAGCAACATTTGTAAAACTTTCCCCCTGTCTATGTCACCACATTCCATGTCCGAGTTGAGGGAGGACATATTCGATGTAATATTATTCAAGGGTGACTCCTTAGTAGAGTGATTAAGACAACGGACAACAAACCACAAGGTCCCAGATTTGAATCCAGTCGCAGACAAGAGAAAAGTTTCTTAGCTATGATTGAAGACGAGAGAGTAAAACGCATAATTGAATAAAGTCAAGATCTCGTTGTTTTTTCTAAAAAAAAAAATACTGTTAAATATACGTAATTCCATTTATTAAAACAATAAATTTCCATATATTTGGTTATACGTTGAGTATCGCTTTTAGGGCCTGCGTTATATCTAACGTTTTGGCCAACGGCTTAAGCGCATGTTGTTGCTCTTTTCGCGAAGACTTGATTTGGCTATAATATGTCCACTCTTGCGTTGAGATTCCCCAACATAAATTTAGTGTTATACTTTCGGTTATAGGTTAAACAATCTTTCTAGTTCATCGTAAAATGCATCTTAGTCGTTATCCTCTGCTCCCTCATTAGGAGCACTATATTAGGGCATATAAAAAAACGTTTTGTAGTGATAAAAAGTTGGTTGAAGAGACTTCGTGTGATTTGTTTTTTGTTTTTTTTTAATGATTTTTTTCAGAAGTCGTCCTGAGGTTGACTCCGGACGACATTAAAATTTTACAACAGAAGGGTAAGGCAACCCGCGCAATATTTTCCTAAAAATGTGCATTTTTACCTTTCCAAACCAGTTTTTGTCAATTTTCCCCTCTTTGAGCCTGGGAGAGGAAAGTGGAGAGAAGCGTCTGTTTTGACGGCTACTGACTATTCATTCGTCTTATACTGGGGTACACGTGTGATCAGCTTGGGTAAAACTAACAGTAACTATCCAAGTAAGACAACTGTGCTGCCAAGTGACGGATCCTGTTGTCGATAGTCCACGTTGTTAGTCATTCGTCAGCTGGATTCCATGTTGAAAAGTATTCGAAGCTGAGTTATTGTAAATCTGCGTTTCCTCTCCCTGTACGATTGATAGTGCTAGTGCACGATGCCGTAAAGGAGTTGTGTCTTGTGTAGAGACGTAACAGTCGAACCCTTAGGATCTCTAGAAGAATTGCAGGTATATTATATCCTAATTTACAGGCATGTAATGAGGGGTTTTAACTGGAAAAGGAAGAAGAGAAGTACGAATGCAATAAATATCCTTCGCTGCTAAGATTGCTAAATTAACTGCAGGGAAAGTGCCTGATCAAATGCATTTATATCTGTAATGGGCTTACAACGAGTTTTACAAATTATATCAGACTATCATAAATTATTTCAGAACATACGCAAACTTTCGAAGTGTCCAAGGCCTGCTTTTATAGTAAAATGACCAATCTATGATAGTTCAAGTGGCAAAAAGGAGAATCTTTGACATTTGCACTTGCAAGTTCACTGTTTGCGAAGATTGTAGATACGAAAAATGAGAAACTGTTTGTTTCTACAAGATCAGAGAGCATAGATGATTGGATGGATGGATAGGAAGGTAAGTACAGAAGTACGAATTCAGTTGCAGTGCACAAAAAAGACGTGCTTCGAAGAAAACGGGAATCAAAAAACCTGTTCCTCGCTAGCGTCGCAAAAATCAGGCATAATCAGAAGATTCATCTTCAACCGAGCAACTAGAGTCCAGTAGTAACCTCAATAGTGTGAGTACGGCGGGTGCGGAAGGATGTCCCATCCAAGCGATTTCAAGGTGTCTTTCACTGGTTTTGCTGTGTGAGACGGCGCATTGTCGTGTAACACAATCACTTTGCCATGTCTTCGTGCCCATTCCGGTCTCTTTCGATCAATGCGTGATTTAAATTAATCATTTGTTGGCGATAGCGTTGTGCATTAACAGTTTCGCCGGGTTTCAAGAGTTCATAATACATAATACCGCTCTGGTCCCACCAGACACAAAGCATGGTCTTCTTACCAAAGCGATTTGGCCTTGGTGTTGAAGGACCAGGGCCAGGTGAAAGCCACGATTTTTTCCGCTTCGGGTTTTCAAAATAAATCCATATTTCGTCATCCATCACAATTCGATACAAAAAGGATTTTCTTTCGTGGCGTTGAAGCAGCATTTCACAAGTGACTTTGTGATTTTCCATTTAACGTTCATTCAAATCGTGTGGGACCCATTTACCCAGTTTATTGATCTTCCCCATTTTTCGTAAACGTCTGATGATTGTTTCTTGTGACAAATTTAATGCTTTTGCCAATTGCTGTTGAGTTTGAGTTGGGTCATCCTCCAATAACACCTGCAATTGCTCGTTTTCGCACTTTTGTGGTCTACCAGAGCATGCACTGTCTTTCAGAATGAAATCACCACTTTTAAATTGTCAAAACCATGTCTCACATGTTCTAATCGATGGAGCGTGTTCACCATATGTTTCTATCAGCACACGATGACTTTTAACAGCCTTTTTCTTTTGATTAAATAAGAAAAGCAATGCGTGCCGCAAATGTTCTTTTTCAGGCACAAACTTCGACATGATCACTGAACGATAAAACAAAGACGCTAGTGTTTGGCGGACTCAACTTGTGTGTGTTTGTAGTTTAATGTCAGACGAACAAACTGACGTATGTGTGAAATGAATATGCTGAGTACTTTTCGCTGGCGCCATCTCTTGGTTAAACCGGAAACTACTTATGCATACACCTGGTAGTGAGAGACCAGAAACTCCAACTCAGAAGTTTGTAAATAACATAAAGCCCTCTTTTAAAGAAATGTGAAATGTAGAAAAAATATATTTACAAGCATATTTAGGTGGTGAAAGCGGAGTCTATACTAGAAAGATCCAGTATAAAGTAATGTATGTTGATGACGAATATAAATTGGAATTGGAATTTATTTATGGCTTTTTACCAACTTTTGTACAGGTGGCATGGAATAGGGAAAAGGATATTTGTAGAAGTTGACTAGGACCTAGTTTGAAGGTACCATCCTGACATTTGTCATATGTGACTGAGGAAAAACTCTGCTAAAACAAAAACCTCTGAGATTAATCCCAGGCCTCCTGATTGCTAAGTCAACGTTCTACCAACTGAGCGAACGCTGCTCGGTACATAAATTGGAACATAGTTTAAAAGTATCGTTCGAATCATTATTCATGCAAGTATAAACTGACATACCTTGCTTTAAAGGAACTATTGAACTCTAAGCTAAGCAAAGGCAGTTGAAGACCATACATACAAATTACAACGAATGATCTACTTCTCAAAAATGTTTTTTGTTGGGTTTAAAGACTATGTTGGGTCGTATCCAGAAACTAAATAATTACATATGTTTAATAATATGTGTTTTATATACATTATTTAATGTTTGAATTAAATCCGTGACGTTGAGTTCGGATTAACATCAAAGGGAGTTCTTCGAAATATCTTCTATAAAATATTGTATTGATGTGTAAATATTCTTCACATTCTGCAGACCAATTAAGATTGTAGTGCAGACTGATGCTCAGGCTAGTAAATGTCGCCTAAAATATACTGGCTACACCTGTGAAAGGGGAAGCACAATTAGCAGTCATTTGATTACAAATACGAATTGTCGTGCTAAGGAATGTGTTGTACAATATAAAGGAAATATAGAAAGAGAATGTTCTTTCCATTTTTTAGGTAAATTTCGAAGAAAATATACCTATTGAGATCGGTACGATATGAAAGTGTATATTTATATAT